>DWCF01006310.1:0-12604 GCA_018230265.1 Delias oraia
TTTTTAACGTATTATTTTAATATGCACTAATAATTATATTCAAACCAGTAAGTAAAAGAGTTTATTAAATCTCGTACAGAGAGTAAAGAAGAAAAGAGAGTAAACTAAATCTGTAAGTCGACGGAACAAAATGATATGTATGATATGAGTAAATCAATAAAACTTTATTACTGGCATTCAATGTAATTGTTGCAGTGTAGACCACTAATGCATTTATCTAACTTAATTGTCTTTTGTAAGGCAGTTTGCAGTTTCCATTTATGGCAGTAGGTAAATATAATGATCTAAGATGTATGAATAGGTATGTATGTGAGAATATTAATTAACAAAGGTACCATAACACTGTTATGTAGTGGTCATTATGATAAGGATTTAGTTTTATTTTTTCTTTATTAAAACCTTTATTATAGTCTATATATAACCATAAACAACATATTGCTTATAAGAAAGTAAATTATATTGTATCATTATTATAATTATGGACCTATCAGTTGAGATTAGGTATACCGCTCTTATTGCGTCTAAATTACAGTATATAAATTTTTGTATAGTGAATATTATTAATTCTTCTCTAGTCACAAATTCACTCAATGTTACTTGAAATACCAAAATCGAGTGATCTCATGATCAATGCACTAGTTGGTGAACCAGAAATTATTTCGGTTCTGTATCAATGTATAATAAAAAAATTCGCATTGATAAGAATTACTAAATACTTTGCTATTTAGGTTTTGAAGCAGTTTTAATAGCCACGCCTACTTTAATTTTTGATACACGCTAAGTAATTAACTTAAAATATTTTTATATCTACATCTGAAAGAGAACATTTTGAAGCTATAGGTATATAGGTTTTATATTACTTTGTATGAGAACAAATTGCGCATCGTAAATAAATACAAAACGAAGTTTTCGTTAGCAAAATAATAAATCCTGAATAGTTACTACTTTTAATTCATTATCAATATTATTGCATTTATCAGAGGAGCTGTTTGGATTAATACCTGCAGCTGAATTTCATCGAATTTGAATTTGAATTTGTCGTTCCAATTTTTTTAAGGGACTTTGTGCCCACCATCATGGTGTGTACGACCATCATCTGGAATCTGAATCCTACAGAGGTATTAACCATAACCATAACCTACCTATACCTATCTCTAAAAGGGCGATAACGCACCCGCGATATCGTTTCCAAGGGGAAAGTGTATCATTGTACGGAGGAGTCTCCTGCTCGTTTGCCACCGTTTCCACAAAAAAAACATGAAAATAATATTAACTCGAATACATCTTTATTCGCTATGCATTATCTAGATTTCATAGACTGGTTTATAAAATTATTATGCGTGTTGATAAATATACAAGTAATACAAATTATATAAAATATGCTATAAATATATCAAAAAGAAATAATATAAAAGTTTTATGACACGGAATTATGGTATTTTTCTTTAATATGTTGTATCTACATCTGATGTGCCATAAACTGAACACCAATGAAAGTACTTCAATAAAACACTTATTGTACCTGTAATAATGATATGGTTTTATTATTATATATGAAAAAAGTAATTATACTGTTGCCTTGAAGTTAAATTATACATGTGACGTTGCTGTATTTTCAAGCACATTAGTTTATGTCGAGATGTGGATTTTATAAGGTATGATTAATCAAAGGTGAAACTAAACCTTCTATGGACTTAATCTTATATTTATTTATATGTAAATTAATTTATTGCTTGTTTTTGTTTCACTTGATAATCTTGTTGCATTTCTTAACCTTAGAACGGTTTACTATAATTAGACAAGAGATCAGGATATTTAAAAAAAAAATTAAAATAATAACATTTTTTTATAATGCAACACTTAAACTTTATGTTCAATTCCGAAAAATATAATTTCATGTTTAACATATTTGTTTATTTTATTTAAAAAATAATATACTATGATTTTAATTTATTTTATTACTATTATTTTTTTAATAACCGAATATTTATACCTATTATTTAGATTTTCGCGCTAAACATTTTTGGATCATGACAATTGATGGAAATGCGTTATTATTTTGGACTTATATCAAATGCAAAAATAAACTAATAGTTCATTGAAATCAATATAGTAATTCTTATCAAAATAGAAAATTATTATCAAAATATCTATGTTTGATCCAACATGAAGGAAACCCTATAGAGTAAAGTGGCTTTAAAATCCATAATGTAAAGCCTCTATGCTTGTGAAATGCTAACATGAAAATTTTTAACTAAAAAAAAATTGCGCATACGTTATTTACGTTAGAATTAAATAAATTATAAATACACAAGTATATTTTTTCTATACGAAAATTAGAATATTAAATAAAAAAATATTCAAATATTTGAAAATGCAATTTGATCAGATGGCATTTAAGTTTTTTAAATATAAGTTATAAAAAATCAACTCACCTATAACAAATTAATGTTTTCAATTAGTCACAAAGACCATTAAACTAATCTTTAGGTATACTTCGAATATTTTTAACGCGTTTCATAAAAATGGCCAAAGCCGGCCTATTTCATCGATTAATGCATTTACACTGAAAGTAGTTTGTCATCACAAACCACATCAGATACTGTACAAATCTACCGCGTAAGTACAATATCAGTCCGTATGTTTTAGTGACGCATGCGCACATAGGTAAAACAATGCGACTGGATTTCCTCAAACCTCCTCATAAACACTAAATTTTTTTCATCGTAGCCAATGGAGTCATTTGAAAAAGATTAATTAGTAAGTTGATTAGAAGTAAGTGTCATTTAGTTTGTAATAGAAACCATTTTAGTGAATGTTATTTCGCTACAGTGCATTCTATAAATGATGGAATATAAGAAAACGTTTAATGGGTTTCGTAGTTTTTATAGCAAGCGTCAAGGGCCTCTGATACAATGTCTTTTGTTAACGACAAAGAATGTTTTAAAACCGGAATTGTCTGAGACGGAAAAACATACCATAATTTTATTTCCATAAAAGCAAGAAGTGTTACAGACACGAACAAGAAAATTTATTGTCTCTATAACTTAACATAATCAAAGTAAAGAATTTTATAAAAATCTTAAGGCAATCAAAAAATTTGTGCGATCATCTATATAAAGACTAGAAAAACCACAAGTAAGTTATGTACAGCGTATCTATCTAATTTGTTTGCTGCATTAGTATTAAATTTATATTTCAATAGTTATTTTAGAGTTGTGAATAATTATTTTGATAATTACTATTTTTATTATTATTTAAAAAAAAACAGTAGCAAAGGAACAGGAGGCTCACCCATGGCAAGCGGTTGTCCGTCCGTGGACACATAGCCCTTGCAGAGCCGCGGGTGTGTTGCCCGCCTTTTTAGGAATGTATATCTATGATCTTTTTTTGAAGGCCCCTAAATCGTATTCGTTTTGAAATACTCTTGATGACTGCTGATTTTACAGAGAGTTGCCATGCCTTTTAATGTAATTTAAACAACAGTGATTCCACGAGCTCACAGAATACTCAGCGTGAAACGGTACTTGTACTGTGTTTTGCAGAGTGAGGGAGAATATCGGAATCCCTTAAAAGTACCGTTTAAAAAAGCCGGCAACACAATCAATGCGCAGACTGTGGCGCGGTTGTTCATGGGCAGCGGTGTTATCTTACCATATAGGAGACTCACCTGCTCCGTTGTCCGCTATGCTATAAAAAAATCACCTGACAGGTAAAAAAGTAATTGTTTTGTTACAAAATTAAATATTTTAAACACATTTATATATTTATATTAAATATATTAAACTTATATTTGTTTTTGGTAAAATTATGCTTACTACAAAGTTTTGCTTTTCTATAATGATGATTATCTAGAAGTCAGTAAGTTCAGTAAATTTCCTAGACACGCGTTTTATCTAGTATGTTTTCGTTAATTTTAATTCAATTTGTGATAAGTCATGTTCCGATAAACTGTGTGTGATGTCTTTAGATCTCAAACTTATAAATTATCTTATTGCTTACAGCAAGGAATTTTTTTATCGAGAGATAATTTTTTATTTCTGTTATGAAATGTTGAATTTTTATATAAAAAGAAGTTGTGCTTAATGTAAGTATCTTAAATAATCTAGCTGAAAGTGTCATATTACGTTCATAAATTACAACTATTTATTTATTACTTTATAAATACTGAGTACCAATTTGTTAATTAAGTTAATTTAAGAATGACTTGAAGTTAGATCTAATTAAATAATTACATTCGTGTTATTCAAAAATATTTAAATTCATTAAAATTGCCATTAGCTGAAATTTTGGATGTTATGCGAAATACATGATGTATATAAAATTAGTGAGAAGTACTAAAATTGTATAATCGCTACGGTCGCTTTAAAACTATTTCTAAACATTTAAAAATAGCTAAGTAGGTAATATTTACACAGATTTACATCTTAACTAATTTTTATTAGTTTTTTTAAAGTGTTTGTACCCTAAAATCTCTTCAATTAAATAAATGTTGTAGTAATAAATTACGGTAAAACCCAAATTGATTTGTGAAACATTTTGTTGTCAATCATGAGCGTTTTTTAAATTGTAGTTAGGTTTAAGTTGGTACATTTACTTTCGCTCGACCTACGGTAATTCCCATTACAACATGAAATCTAATGTTTAAAGAAACGCGGTCACCAAACAAAGCAACAAGAAATCCAATTCCTGAACTTGAATAACACAATACCGCGTGAATCATAAACTTTTAAGTTTAACACCACAGCTGCATATATATATATATAACGAATATTATTATAAATTTCTAATAATTTTTACATCACCTGTTCGATGCCATTCGGAGAGTCTTAGCATCCTATCAATAAAAGGGAACATTTTCTTGTATAATTCTTTGTCCATATTTACGTCAAAATCGTCCTGAAACTGTCAAAAAAGCAAGAAAAGTCTCTGAATTCGGTGATCCTTTACAAGAAAGAAAAAAAGTTTTTAGTATTATTATGTTGATAAATATATATTTATAATATATCATATTTTAAACGGCAATCTATTGAAAAATTTATTCAAAAATTGAGACCCATTTATGTGGTTGCGGTAACATATTTGCTTTTTAGTAAAAACAATCTCAGGTATAAGTAGGTATGTTTTTAAAGGTCTAACAACACAATAAAGTTTATTAAACCTCAAGAGTTGTTTGTTAGATAATGCCATGATATCTGCGTGTGTCAATAAAGATACTAAAATATTTCCTTTGCTATTTAGTAGGTGTCTATCTACTTAAATATAAAACAATCGGCTGAATAATATGAAGATAAAATTTACGACGATTACTTATCATATTTATAGTATTAATTATTAATTAATATATATAATAATAATTATTATTAATATATACATATAGATAATATATAAGTATTAATTGTTTTAATATTAATTTATCGATTGGAAAATAAATGCGAAAATGTATAAGTTAAAAGATTCCAAAAGACCTAAAAGGTCATCGCGGGACAACTTAATATGCTGACGCATTTATTGGACCGGCTTGTCCAGAGCGATACCACGGGCTTACAAAACAACAGTGTGAAATACAACTTGTTCTGTATTTCGCTGAGTGCATGTGAATATCGGAGATCCGCTAAATCATACCGCTTCAGTGGCGTAAAAAACCGACACCATAACCTAAGTGTGAATGGCGATGCGATTGTCTTGGGTGGCGAAGAATTTCTACCTTTGTATGACCCGCCGACGCACAACTAGGTTTTACTAAATACGTTGCCTAAGAAAGAAAACAGCGAGTAAAATGTTTACTTTTCTTTTTATTTTTCTGTTCTTAATATAATATATTAATATAATATAAAGAATGATAATATAAGAAATAGTAAAGAAATGTTTTATTTCAATTAAGAACAAGCAGGCATAAGATGTAACTATGAATATAAAAAAAGCATTATTTTGTATTTTTTTCATTATGCATATAACTAACGTTATTCTAGATTTACAAACAAGTGAATTAAAAAAGTTACTTTTTTATAGTATAGCGGAAAACTGAGCAGGTGGGTCTCCTATATGGTAAGAGAACACCGCCGATTATTGACAACCGCGCCACAGTCCGCGCATTGGTTGTGTTGCTGGCTTTTCACAGGGCGTTACTTTTTCAAAAATTGTTCACTTAAACGAACAAAAAACCAATATGAAAAAATATTTCAACAAATAATTTCAAATTGGTTTTTCTTTTAATTTTCTTTGTATTTACCCTTTTGGTTTTTCTTTTAATTTTCTTTGTATAACCCTTTGCGGAGCGTTGAGATAAGATTAACAGTGAAATATAACCACGTAGCCTTATATCATTAGGAGTTTATTTAACTTTTTTCCTTGAATACGAACGCAGACACGTTTTTTTTTGTCTTTTCAACTTGGAATTCCCGAAACGCTCTCGGGTATACATATTACGTTATTATGCTAAAGAAATGTTTAAGCGTAGTAAACATTCTAAATTTGATTTCGTATACGAAAACGAACTAAAAACAGGATAAGGAAATGTCAAACCGATATTTTAATTTGTCTACGCAAACAGTTTAGATGTTTGTGCTTAAGTAAGTATGGTAACTCGTCTTACGACAAACTGCTAGTTTGTTAATTATTCATCCACATATTAATATTTGAATTTGAAATTCAATTATTTAAATCATTTGCTCTTAAAAGGAAAAACACAAAGCGTTTATTTAAGTTTTAAGATTTGACGTTAGGAAATTGTTGACCATTTAAAACATGGCTGTTCTAATAAGTAAGGCCGGCAAACCACCCTTCAACTATCGAGGCTAGGGTTTTTCATTAGGTTCCTGATCGGTGACCTCCCTTTAATATGTATAAATTAAACTACATTTATTATTATGTCTTTTTTACTCTAGTATTTTTTTATTGTATAGCGGACGACGGAGCAGGTGGGTCTCCTATATGGTAAGAATACCGCGACTTATGGAGAACCACGCCGCAGTCCGCGCATTGGTTGTGTTGCCAGCTTTTCATGCCACTAAAGCGGAATTTTTCAGGCTCTCCGATATCCTCACTCATTCAGTGACAGTAGTACAAGTACCACTACACGTTGAGTATTCTGTGAGACCGTGGTATCACTTCGGACGAGCCGGCCAATTAGTGCGTCCACATATGCTTCAGTATGGCTCTCCCACGCGTAAAAATGTAGTAGTTATGTGACTTTTATATGTAAAACAAAAACAGTAGAGTTTCTTGCCGATTATTCTCCGCAAATTTTCTTCTGAATCGGTGGTTTATACATAAGAGCTTCATGTCAGCCAAAATTGAATAGAAATATTATTTTCTTTGACTTTGACTACTAAATATAAAATCGCTTACCATGCTTTTCGAATCGCTTTTGTAAACGCGCCCCAACGCAAACCTTCCTTATATCATCCCAAATTATTAAAGATAATATACAATAAATGACTATCAACATTCAAATCGTAGAAAAGATACATTAAAATATTAAGATTTTTAAACAAATAAAATGAAACCTTCTTTAAACCTTGAAAATAAAACTCTCAACATTAAAACCTCGAAATGTTTTAATACACTTGTGAAAGAGTACACATTTTTTATAAAAACTGAAATTATTTAACAATCTTGTTGCAATGTTTTATTCTTTTAATCCTATCCAATTTTTTACATTTTCGCAAATACCGAAATGTTTATAATTATTTACATTGTTACCTAATTGCTCTATTTATAAGGAAGCCTTCACTTAGGTTTATCGATATGTGAAAAGAGCACTTATAGGTTAACACTACTAGATAAGAAATAGCAAAATCAACATAAATATTAGTTTTACATAAATCTATTTTGATTATGTCGGTCATGATAACTATTATTAATACAACTTACGAATCTTATGTGCCTTGTTTTTAAAAAAACAATTTTTAATCTCTTTTTTTATAGTAAGGCAGAACACGGAACAGGTGGGTCTCCTGTATGATAAACAGAACACCAACGCCCATGGACAACTACGTGATCGTTAATTGGTGTACCTCAGAAAAACTATATGGTCTTATAAACTTACGTTAAGAAATAGGTAAAGGTAAGTAAAATACTGGTTACACAATATATGCACATGAGCGCAGGACCGAAAGATTTTTGTTTCGTTCTGTTGTTACTTAATAAATAAATAATAATAATTACCTAAGATGTTTTTTCGTATTTTGTGGTGTAACTTTAAAAATGTATCTTTTCCTAAATATACATTGAACACAAAAAGCGGAACACTGCTCTAAAGAGTTTTTCATAAAATGTAAATTTTATATCTGATAAAAAATAAGAAAACAATAGACTGTAAGACTTTGAGATGTAATTATCATAAAGACTTCATATCGCTTCAATTGAGATAGGAACAAGGATTTTTATTTTAAAATTGTCATATATAAAATTAAATATTAGTTTAATGAAATGAACTTCAATTACAGGACTTTTTTGACGTGGGGTTTTCACGCTCTTAAATTGTTGTCTATTCGGGTAAAGACAAAAAGCAAAAATATTAATTTAAAATAAATTCATATATGTATAACGTCAAGAAACATGTGCTAATGTACAATTTGATTAAGACATTTATTGCGACCAACAATGTCATTAGCAACTTCTGAGCAAATAATTCCATGCGAAATATAAGAGGATAACTGACACACGAAAGGCACGCGGAAAATTATATCTGTTTTCCTTAATCTAAGAAATATCTGATGCGGAAATCATGTGTTTATTATTCCATTCATTTTACCGGAAAAATGGTTAAGAATCATTGTTATTATATACAAAATGACACGACGTCCGCTGAGAAATTATTATACTTATTATAATGAACTCGACCCGTGGAAGAGCCACGCTGAAGCATCTGCTGACGCATTAATTGGAGCGGCTCGTCCGAAGTGATACCACGGGCTCACATAAAACTCAGAGTGGAACGGTACCTCTATTGTATTACGCTGAGTGAGTGAGGATATCGGAGGCTCTTAAAAATGCCGCTTAAGCGGCGTAAAAAGCCGGCAGCACAACGAATGCGCGGACTGCGGCGCGGTTTCCCATGTGCGGCGGTGTTCTCTTACCGTATAGGAGACCCATCTGCTCCGTTATCCGCTATACCATAAAAAATATAACAATACTAGCCTAAAAGGAGGATAATTTTCTAGATAGTAACGAAAATATGTGTTGCCAAACTAATTATATTGAAACTGCTGATATTAAAAAAACTGTTGCATTTGTTTCAGTCGAATTCCTCTAATTTCATCATTTAATTGTTGTTTTTTTATACAGTTCTCTTTATATACATATATAATTCACATTTTTCATTATATTTCTGTAAATTAAAAAAAATACGTAAATAAACTACCATCGAAATGTATAATTTATTTATAAATTTTAATAATATATATATATATTTCAAATATTAATTTAGTTTATTACCGTCAACAACTTTCATTTATCGACATAGATTTATTTGCTAGATTTTATAACATGTGATATTTGAAATCTAAACTGCGTCGACGCCAATATGGTAAAGTAGCCACTGACATTTTTGCGATAAACACAAAATATATCATAGCAACAGGTTTAGTATAGTGTTTTATACCTAAGCATATACAGTTTTAGCAGAAAATGCCAATGAAACAAGATTTATCACTCACCAAATAAAATTATAGCAACCAATCCAGGCAAAGCTAGACTGATTATTTGTGTGTGTTAAACTTTTTAAAAAAGAAAAATAGATTGCTTTAGCTAATAAACTGTAATTTTCCTCGAAAAAATATTATTTTTATATGAATTTGTTTTTAGGAACATTATAAGTCTTCTTCATGAATCATTAAATCAATATGACATAGATTTGTTAAAGCGTGTTGGCTTGGATATAACGTATTAATACTGGCATCGATTAGTTAAAAATAGAAGTTAAGTTTTTTCGATTGTACACAACTCCTATTTTGAATACTCAGTAAGATCACTGAGCAACGAAAGGATCATCTATTGTAAAAATAAATTTCTTGTTTTGAAACCGCTCTATTCAATAAAATATGTCTAATAATTGAATGTATGTATTTATTTATTTTATTCTTTTTTATGATATAGCGGACAACGTAGCGAGTGGATCTCCTATATCGTAAGAGAACACCGCCGCCCATGGACAACCGCGCCACAGTTCGCACATTGGTTGTGATGCCAGCTTTTTACGCCGCTTAAGAAGCATTTTAAAAGGCCTCCGATATCCTCACTGACTCAGCGAAACATAGTAAAAGTACCATTTCAAATACAACTACCATTTCACGCCAAGTATTCTGTGAGCCCGTGGTATCGCTTCGGAGAAATCGGCCAAATTTTGCGTCAGCTTATACTTCAGCATGGCTGTCCCACGGGTGAAAAGCCACCAGCTACTATTCTCACTGGGTATTATAATTCCATAAATTATTTTCTGTAAGGTGTTTTACTAAGTCATGATCGTTGTGGTAAGTGGTTTATTTATTTTTATAATGAATGCGTGATTCAATGTTTGTAATATTTTAGATGCTATGTCACATGTAAACGTTTCTGAACAAGTAACTATCGGCAGTTGTTTTTAGTGGGCATAAAAGCAATTTCATACATGCCAACTGAGCACGCTGCGTTAATTACATTAAACCTGTCTTCAAGCGTTCAGTGTACAGGTTTCTCAGTTTATGTCTCGATGGCTCTCTCGCAAAAACAGTTTAAATCTAGCAAACACATCTGGTTTCTGATCAGGAAGATATTATATTAGGAAGATGCAATTTCTAGAAACATTAATAAGTGAATGTTAACATTTATGTTACTTTTTTATAGTATAGAGGACAACGGAGCTGGTGGATCTCCTATATGGTAAGACAACACCGACGCCCATGGACAACTGCGCCACAGTTCGCGCCTTGTTTGTATTGCTCAATCACTGAAACATAGTAGTTGCACCATTTCAAGTACAACTACCATTTCACGCTGAGTATTCTACGAGCCCGTGGTATCAGATAGATGAAGATGATAGATGAGCAGGCCCAATTAATGGGTCAGCATATGCTTCAGCATAGCTCTCCTACAGTTGAGGGAACTATAACTAAAACTTGCATTGACAAATGGAAAGTTAAATGCAGCGTAAATACAAATTTGATTTACCGTTTTTGTTAATTCTCATACGTCGGACCGACTATTTCAATAATAAAAGATGATTGTACTCATGTACCTATTAGTCGCAAGTACCATCTATAATATAACAGTTATTCTAGCGGTTAATACAAAACTTGTATACGATTAGTTAGGACTGGTAGTTTTATTGCGCGAGGACTCTAAAAAAATCCATCGGGAGTTCATTTTTTAGTTACACCTCTTCCAAGCGATCATGAGCATTCGCCCTTACTACTTTTGTCATCTCCATTTTCAACAAACAATTCAAAAAACAACAAATCTGTACTTCATCATCACCATCAGACTATCAAGTCTGCTGGACATAGGCCTCTCTCAAAAGACGCCCCCCTATTGAGATCTTGCGCGATCTGGATCCACCGGATGCCCGCGACCTTCATGAGATCGTCTTTCTCATCGCGTGGCGGGACATCCCAGTCTGCGTTTTCCGGTACGTGGTTGCCACTCGAGAACCTTTCAAATCTGCCTCTTTGACATTAATTTGTTTAAAAAAATAGATTTATTAGTATTGAAATACGTAGGATAAAAATACGAATAGCGAAGTTACTTTTAAGTTGTATGATAAACATTGACAATTTCCTCTCTTTATACTAAGTATATAGAATATGCAATTTAAGTCTAATTTATGGTACAATTCTAAGAAAGAGTACAGTTACATTTTCCTGTACAGAAAATGACTGCTTAATATAAATTTTTTCCCGTTTAATAGAATCTACAATTTTCTGCGCAACGTACATTGCATATCAGTGTGTGACTAACTCAATAACAGACATAATTTAAAAAATTTAAAAATAAAATAACATACGTAAATTCTATACAATAGTCATTGTATAATAGATATGAATAAAAACGTACTGTATATAATTACAATCTTTGTTACACATTTTGTCACCCGTGGGACAGACATGCTAAACCTATGCTAATGCACTATTTGGGTCTGCTCGGCCGAAGTGATATCACGGGATCACAGAATAGTCAGCTTGAAACGGTAGCTGTACTTGATACAGTTCTTCTACTAGGTTTCGCTGAGTGACGATATCGGAGGCTCTTAAAAATGCCGCTTGGACGGCGTAAAAAGTCACACACAACCAATGCGCGGATCCGGTAATTGGTAATGACTATCGCTGTAATAGATTAGGACTTAAGTAACAGTCAAAGGAGATAGTCATGCTTGACACATTGAATAACTATTGACTGCTACATTTCTTATCATTTTCATCATTAAAAATTTAGTCTTTGGTATTCATCTCTACTATCACCAGACAATAAAGAGGTATTCATAAATATATTTACGCATAAAAATGAAATAATCCTATATTTTTAAAAAGACCGAAAAGAGGTAAGTTACAATATTAAATATCATATGTTTTTGTCTAAACAAAGGTTTTGGTAAAAATTTTCAAATGAATTTAAATCTAAGAAAAAA
>DWCF01006311.1:0-12604 GCA_018230265.1 Delias oraia
AGATGGGTCTCCTATATGGTAAGTGAACACCACCGCCCTTGAATAACCGCGCCACACTCCGCGCATGTGTTGTGTTGCCGGATTTTAACGTCGTTGAAGCGGCACATTTTAAGGGCTTCCGATATCCTCACTCTGCGAAACACAGACAAGTATTGTTTCACGCTGAGTATTCTGTGAGCCCGTGGTATCACTTCGGACGAGTCGGCCCAATTAGTGCTTCAGCATGGCCCTCCCACGGGTGATCATATTGCAAATCAATTACAAACGTTGCTTTGTTTCAAAATGTCTTAAACTTTCTATCACTGTCTATATAACATATATTTTTTGTTGCAAAAACGAAACAGAACACTAAAATATAGCTAAGTTTATAAAAGTTGATTAAAATACTTGGCTCTTCCAATATCAGCGATTAAATAAAAAAATAATTCTATTATTATTAACTTACAGTGTAAGATAAATCCCTTGCCTGTAGTTATCGAGACACAACTGTGAACATCTCACGCACTTAGGACATTTATACAGGCTTCACTGCTCACAATTAACAAACATTGCGTTATTCATTATCAATTTACAAACAAGACAATAGTCGATGAAAGAAAATCTATCGGAAAAACTCACACGGGTTAAGCAATAATATTTTTAAAAACATTCGCCTTTTACAATACAAAAATATATAGGAAATAGTTTATTTACTAACATATCATGTTGTTAAATAATAATTCAACCTTTGATATTTCGAAGGTATTTAATATTCATGTATGTAAACCCTATATCAATCGGTTTTATGGTATACCGGACAATGGAACAGGTCGGTCTCCTATATGGTACGAGATCACCGCCACCCATGAGCAACCGCGCCACAATCCACGCTTTTGTTGCATTTCCCGCTTTTTACGCCACTTATGTGGTATAATTTCACGGGACATATATCCTTACTAACTCAGCAAAATACAGTACATCTCGGTCTTAACCGTGGTTTTACCTTGGACAAGACAACCCAATTAGTGCGTCAGGATATGCTTCAGCATGGCTCTTCTATACACTCAACCTTTTATACTCTTTTATAGAGTAGATACTAGTCAGGAGCTATATAGAGATTTGTCTCCTTGAGCTTTCAGCGACTGAAAATCTGTTTTATTGATAGAACGACAGGTTAGTACATGTTCCTAAAAAAATTGTACAGCAGTTATATGGATATATTTATAATCCATTATAAGTATCCTAGTATTCAAAGACTTGACTGTTTTAGGAACGAACCACTGATTAATGTTGCTGAATAAAATACAGACATAATAAACTGTTTTATCGACAGAACCACAGGTTCGTAAAGATACTGAAAAAAATATATAAATATATTAGATATGATAAAACCACGCTGATGTTTTAAATAATTCTTGTTTTTTATAATTATTGTGAAGAAACACCACCCCGTGACCTAGGAAATTACAATAATGACTCAATATCCGCACCACACAGCGAAGCTGGTTTGCGTAAGGTCATTATAATTAAATAAAAACTAAATCAAGTATAATGCTTAATTCAAAGAAATATATTTGTAAAGACAAAAGTAAGACACGATAAGAATACTCAGCGTGAAACGGTACTTGTTAATACTAGGACTGTGGAGCGGTTGTCCTTGGGTGGCGGTATTCCCTTCCCATAGTAGACCCACCTGGTCCGTTGTCTGATATTTCATAAAAGTATGCATTTTACTCACAAAAACTTCAAAAAAAAAGTTTCTACAAAATAATATATTATTAGATATTTCTCCAAAAATATTTTTTTGTGTAAATATTTACCGTTTAAAGTATTAAACTTTTAGTATGTGAAATATATTATAAGCAAGAACAAAATATGGCTAAAATATAACTTTGTCTAATGACAGTAGTGCCTTGTCATTGTTCTTATAATTTTGCATAAAAAGGCATTATTAATCGTCATCACGTCAAGTGAGATAAATTCGTAATATAAGTTATTTAATTTTTTTTTCAATTTTGAGAGCCTCGTCGCTAAGTGGTTTAATAAGTCTACCATGAAGCGAGAGGTATCGGGTTCTAATTTCTATCTCGACAATTATAAATTATTATTTAATTTATTCGATCTTTGGAAGGGTTAGACAGTGGCCGGGCGAGTGGCTTAATACTATAGCACCCGTGGGAAAGACATACTGAAGCATATAATGCATTAATAGGGCCGGTTCGTCCAAAGTAATACAATAGCCTCACAGACTATTCAACGTGAAACGTTACTTGTACTGTGTTTCGCAGAGTGAGTAAGGATATCGGTGTAAAAACCAGCAACACAACCTATGCGCGGTCTGTAGCGCGGTTGTCAATTGGCGGCGATGTTCTCTTACCATACAGGACACCCATAAATCAAGAAGCAAATGTGAAGGATAACTGTAATAATTGATCCTCAGACTGTTGTCAGTCCTTCAGATTGGTTTTACCAGTGATCAGTCTCTATAAAGTAAGTAATTCTTTTAGAGTAAATGCGATACGCTTTTACAATAGGATCCCAAAAAACGTTCAAAATCTTTCTTTTAATAATTTTAAAAAACTCTTTCGTATGACAAAGCATACTATAGTATTATATATATATACTATAATTAGTATTAATGATTTTGTAAATTATGCCATTCATGACATGTATTCTCAGAGCTTCGTCTTTGTTAGATTTTTTTATATTTTAAATATTTCACGAAAGCAAAAAAATTACACACAGAGTATATTTCACCGGCTCGTTTCAGTGTGCTTAACTTGAAGCCGGCGGTAGACTGATTTTGACGTTCAAAGGCCTACATTTTTGTAATTATGTTGAATAAAAATACTTCATTTCATTTCATTCCGCATAGGACATCTCTAGCATCTGGGCCGCTGATATGCTGCTGGCTTTTTACGGATAGATGAGTTCTTTTTTGAAGGTCCACAGGTGGTATTTATTCGGAAACGCTACAGGCAGCGAATTCCATAATGTATATTCCAAAATAACATTTGCCCGGTCAGCTAATAGCTCATAAAACCGTGGGCAAACTCCTTAAACGACCTCCAAATGACAAATCAACGCAGTCCAGTGCAGGCGAAGGCTGAACGGCCCATTAGGCTGTCCTCACGCATCGGAACGAGGAAACTTAATTATAGACAATAACAATACACATCTAACAGTATATGAATAAATAGTTATTCAAAATGAAACTAAATATTTCCACCGTTAGGCAGATGTGCCTGAGACCGGCACGTAGTCGATCCGATAACACATCCGCTCATAGCACATAACTGATTGCGGATAGAGAGAAAAACAATACTGAGAATAAAAAGAAAAAAGCGAGGACTGGAATGTCCCCATCTCACATCGGCATGATACTGTTCGGCCCCCCAGGAAGATCTCTGCCTCGTCATGGTTCATATTGATATCTGAGTCTCAGAGAAGACGCCTTTATTCTAGTTTCAGAAAACACTAATCTTGAAAAACCCGCGAATACACCCCCAACCGCGTTAAGCTGTAAAGGGCGCTCTGACCAAGAAACCGGATCAAAAAAAATGTGTCACCATTTTATGAAACTTAGTGTGTATTCGATGTTTGTCGTATCATAATTAAGGGTTTTTAAGGATTTTTGAGCTGCGCCCCACCATGGACACCCCACCATTCAACAGGAATCAGCTGCCATCAGGGTTATTTCCAAACCAATGATTTAAGGAGCTTCAATAAAAGAGCATACATAATAATTATAGACCGGCAATGCACCCGCGGCTCTAGGGATATCCATGGACGGAGGTGCGCTTACCCTAGGTGAGCCTCCTGTTCATTTGCCACAATTTACATTTAAAAAAATTCAGGTAGATCTGATATTTGGGTGACATCTATTACAGTTTGACAAGGGTTGGGTCATCCCAAATTATTTATCATTCAGCATTGAAAACTACATACATTCTCAAACTTTCAGCTTCTGCAAACTAAGTAATTCTGTTTTTTTTTGCGGCATTATTTATTTAATGGCAATAAAGTTTGCCGGAGTCATAGTAATGCCGCATGCCGGATAGTAAATACATAATCTTATATACCTACTAGTAACTATAATATTAAATTAATATGCTCCGTATTGAGAGTATTTATTTACTTTTAAAAATATGTTCCCTGTTTCGGTTACACACAAAATTTATACAAATCTGTAAACAAAAACTAATTAATATTTTTCCTTCTACATATTGTATTAACTATTAGAGGTATAATATTTTAAAAAATAATTTATTTCACTCTTTATCGTCTTTCAATATGAACAATAGGACAGTTCTTTTATAAACAGTGACTTTTTATTTATTTTTATAGTATAGTAGACAACAGAACGTGTGGGTCTCCCAGATGAAAACTCCGCCGCCCATGAAACACCACGCCACAGTTCGCGCGTTGGATTTGTTGGCGACTTTTTAGGTCGCTCAAGCGGCATTTTAAGGACCTCTGATATCCTCACTCACTCAGCAAAATAAAGTAGAAGTATCATTTTAAAAACAACTACTATTTCACGCTGAGTATTCTGTGAGGCCGTGGTATCACTTCGAATGAGCCGGTCCAATTTGTGCGTCATTATATGCTTTTTATAAAAATAGGGACATAAAAGGCTTACCTAGGATAAGCGGTACTCTTTTTTTATTATATAGCGGACAACGGAGTAGAAGGTCTTCTATATGGTAAGAGAACACCGCCGCATATGGACAACCGCACCACAGTTTGAGCATTGGTTCTGTTGCCACCCCTTAAGCTGCATTTTTAGGGACCGTTATCCTCACTCAGTCTGCAAAAATCAGCACAAGTACCGTTTCACACTGACTATTCTGTGAGTCCGTGGTATCACTTCGAACGAGCTGGCATATTCCGATAGCATATTCTTCTCTGCCCATGGACACCCCCTTATGAGCTGTGGTTGCGTTGCCGGTGCTTAAATGAACAAACAGGATAATTTTTATAATATTGTATTACTACAGGAAAACATACTGTGTAAATATATCTATTTATAATTTAAAATGGAGCGCTCCTTGCTTGCACAATGATTTCCTGCTAATATAAATCGTTAATGGTGACAATATACAGACGCAGGCTTTTTAAATCAATTCAGAACCTCATAAAAACATACTAGTCTTCTAGTCTAATTCTACGTTCTTCTTCTACGTTCTAAATCCAATTCTTCTAATAGACTATTTTATTTTTAAACATTGGATATTTCAGCATGATTCTTAAACATCAATAAGGCCTTTAGACACAGAATACTCAGCGTGGAACAGTACTTGTACTATTATATTGTGATGCGCTGAGTGGGTGATATTGTAGGTCCTTAAAAGGCCGTTTAAGTAGCCGGCAACACAACGGATTCGAGGATTGTGGCGCTGTTATCATAGCGCGGCAGTGTTCCATATAGGAAACCCTTTTTTATAATTTGTATGAATTGAAAGGTGTTATTAATACACTTTAATTAATACTATATATTATATTAATATTATATAATTAATACTATATAATATATTAGCACACTTTTAATATTACTATTATTACTACTACTATACGTTATTTTCTAATTAATAAATAAAAATATATTTTACATAGAAATTACATAATTCAAGTGAATTTTCACATTCCGAAATGGTGGCAAATGGGCAGGAGGCTCACCTAGGTTAAGCACACCTCCGCCCATGAACACCCCTAGCCCTTGGAGAGCCGCGGGTGCATTGCCGGCTTTTAAGGAAAATATACGCTCTTTTCTTCCCAACAAGTGTTGGTTTAGAAATACCCCCGTTGGCAGCTAATTCCACATAGTGCTGCGAGGTACAAAATACCTTAAAAACCTTCAGATATGCAATGACAAACATCAAAGTAATAACAAAGGAACTTTGTATTCTGCTTCGATGTTGGACGATGAAGGGCCTTCCAAGGCCGCAGGTTTCATCTTATTTATACGAAGATATAGCGGGAAGTGCGTTGTATATAGAACTATATAAATATTACTTCTTCATTATGATCTTAGACTGTAGGTTTGAATTCCTTATAAATTATTATTTAAGAAAGAAAAAATACTTAAGAAATTTTTATTATAAAAAATCGTTTTCAACGTGAAAATATCTAAATCTAAGCATACTATATACTTTCACCCGTGGGCGAGCCATGCTGAAGCATATGCTGATGCACTATTGGGCCAGCTCGTCCGAACTGATACCACGGGCTCACAGAATACTCAGCGTGAAATGATACTTGTACTGTGTTTCGAAGCGTGAGTGAGGACATCGGAGGCTCATAGGAGTGCCGCTTAAACGTCATAAAAATCCGGCAACACAACCAATGCGAGGTCTGTGGAGTAATTGTCCATGTACGGCGGTGTTCTCTTACCATACAGGAGACCCACCTGCTTCGTTGTCCGCTATACTATAAAAAATACTATATAGTTACTAATATTTTTTTACAAGTTTAACTATCTTCAATTCGCTTTTTATTTCTATACTTTTAAAGTATTATGCCTACATTCAGAAATTATATAAATATTTAAGTTGTTTTTGTGCAACACCACATAATAATTAAACCTCACTGTCGTCATAAACAAAATAATATCTTTTAACAAGGTTATCCGGACTAGAGAGTTTTTGTTTGTTTTTTAAAGTACTGATACAGCTTTTTAAAATATATTTAACTACCGCAAAGTATTTTAATTCTAAAAGTTATTTAACATATAATTATTTCGTTTTTATATACCAAAACGTTGAGTCAAAAGGACAACCGCGTTACTATCAGCGGTTAGGTTGTGTCACCGGCTGTTTACGCCTCTTCAGTATAATTTCAAGATCCTCCACTATCTTCACTCACTCAGCGAAACACACTACTAGCGCTGAGTCCTTAGGTGCTTAAAAATCAAACTAATTATAATTTCTCATCATATTATCATTTGACATAGACAGTGGTATATTATTTTGTAATATCTTAGAACGTCGCTAAGATTTTTCAAATTCATTTACCCGTGCAAGGGCCATGCTGAAACATATGCTGACGCACAAATTGGGTCTGCTCGTCCGAAGTGAACGGGCTCACAGATACTAAGCGTGAAACTGTACTTGTACTGTGTTTCGTTGAGTGAGTGAGGACATCGGAGGTTCATAAGAGTGTCGCTTAAACGGCGTAAAAAGGCGGCAACACAACCAATGCGCGGTCTGTGATGTGGTTGTTCAAGGGCGACAGTGATCTCTTACCATATAGCAGACCCTGCTCCGTTATCAGCTATAGAATATACAAAAAATCCTTGGTTCATGTAACCAAGCTGTACAAAGAGTTACATATAAAATATAATAATTAGTTAATAAAAATAGATCTTATTTGCTGTCTAAAAACAACTAAACAGTAATTAATTAATTAATATATATATATATTATCTATTCTAATCCGCAAATTGATAAATATGTATTAAAATTCTAATTGTATTGTAATAATTCTATTTTTTGTTATATTATTTCTATGTTATCTCACGGTAGCAGTTAAAATTACACTATTAAATTACACTTTAACAATTAATTACAATTAAATTATTTCGCCGTTTCTTCTCAGTGGGCTTCGCTTAACCGGTGGTAGACTGACTTTGACTTTCAATGACCTGCATTTTTTGTTTCATCGTCATCATCATTTAAGCCGTAAGATATCCACTGGTGGACATAGTCTTCAAAATGTATTTTTTTTTAATCTGTGTTTATGTTGAATATTGTTTCATTTCATTTCACATGAAATTCCATTGCTTCGTGATTTTTATAAAGTGAAATTTTTATTAAAAATCATATTTTTGATACTACGGGCCTTGTAGGTGAGGGCTTTTGTTTACTACCGTAATGCTGTGATTATCGGTTTCTATTAGGAATGTCATTTGTATATTGCTTTGATCTCTTATCTTTGATCGATTGTCTTGACACTTTCTTTTCCATGCGTGAGCTTGACGGTTGGTGGAGCCAGATGATAGGTGGTTGGAGTCATGCTGCAGCAACAATTGGTCCGGTTCATCTGGAAAGATACCACAGGTTCACACAATAAACGAGAAGTAACAGATTTCGCTGAGTGAGTATGTCGTAAGTACATTAAGTTATACCGCTAAAGCGGCGTAAAAGCCGCCGGGGTTATTTCTTACCAATAGGATATCAGTCTGTCCAAGAATATTTACTCAAGCACCACTGATGAGATTACATATTCTTTCTTGATTCGAATGCTAAACTGTTCGATTTAAATTTATGACAATTTAAATAAAAAAATTCACGTAAACAGCAAACTACAAAAAGGTACTTAAAAAACTCAAAAGTTAGTTTTTCAATATAAAAAACTTGGAAAATTTTGGAAAAACCTCATCAGTTCGTATGTTTTCGTAAAAAATTTCAATAGAATTACGAAATATAAGTTTTTGTGTAAACAAAGGTCTTTTTTGTGCATTATTAATATTACGATATATAGGCTGTTTAAAAGAAAATTCCTTTTTAGATTAAATATTTAAATCTATTCTGTTTCAATTACATGTGAAATTGGCGTTGTGTAGCTTGTTTAAATTATAATATGTATGTAATGTAATAATTATTATTCATTACTAATAAAATTCTATAGAATAAACTTTTCCATAGTCTCAGTAATAATAGAATATTTTAATAGAACTGTAATTATTTTTTAACCACAAGGGACTGGTTTATCGCATTAATATCATAAAATTTACATCAAATCATTTATCATCATAATTCTATGAAATATATAAATCAATATTTATTCTATTCAAGATTATGGACAATATCATGTGATACAGATAATATTGTGAATATATTAATATAGTCATATAAAATTAATTAATATATATATTACCCGTGGGAGAGTCAGAGTTATTGAGCCGGCTCAACCGAAATGAAACCACGGGCTCACAGAATACTCAACGTGAATCGGTACTTGTACTGTGTAATGCAGAGTGAGTGAGGATATGGGAGGCCGTTAAAAGTGCCGCTTAAGAAGCGTAAAACGCCGGTACCACAACCAATGCACGGACTGTGGTGCAGTTGTACATGGGCGCTGGTTCTCTCTTACCATATAGGAGACCCACCTGGTCCGTTGTCCGCTATCTAATAAAATAAATAAATAAAATTCTCGTGTCACAATGTTCGTTCCCATATTCCTCCTAAACGTCTTCCATCCATTCTTATGAATTTTTTTATCCATATTGGGTAGATTTTAGAGTCGGTTATCTTATCGGTTAATTTTTCATCACTTTAAGTGATAAAAGTTAACCGCCCCTAACGTATTTTTTATAAAGTAGCACTAAAAATACCTTAAATTTTGACTCTTCTACCACCATCCTATATTTGTTTAGAAGGATATTAATATATGTGGCAAAAAATCGTTTGCCGGAGTAAGCTAGTTAAATAATATATAAGTTATTATTGTATGAATTTATTAAAAGTAATAAATTATAAATAAACCTGTGAAAATGTATAATTTTGTGGTAATGGACAACGGATCTGGCAGGTATACTCCATTGTAAGGTTTCTACGCCGCCCATTGAAGAACGCGCTATAATCCGTGGTATGGTTGTGTTGGTGGCTTTTTACAGCGCTTAAGTGGTATAATTTCAAGGGTCGTATATCCCAACTCATTCAGCGAAACAAGTACTGTTTCTCGCTGGTATTCTGTTTCTCTGTTTCTCCCACGGGTAAGATAGTGTTAAGACATTCGTTCAGTTTTGTTCAAACCATTCCATAGAGCGAATAAATAATACAATTTTATCCGAAGCGGGGATCGAACCCGATACCTCACGCTTCGTGTTAGGCTTATAAAACCACTTTTTTATTGTATAGCTGACATCTGAGCAGGTGGATCTTCTATATGGTATGAGAAATCCGCCGCACTTGCATGTTGTTCACACATTGGTTTAGTTGCCGGCCTTTTTCGCCACTTAAGCGGAATTTTTAAGGGCCTCCAGTGTCCTCAGTCAAACAGCAACACATTACAAGTACCGTTTCAAGTACAACTACCATTTCACATTAAGTATTCTGTGAGCTCGTGGTATCACTACAGACGAGCCGGCCCAAATAGTACGTGGCTCTAAAGGTCCAAACTCCTAACATACTTATTACTATTAAATAAAATAAATAAATATATTTTATATATTTCTTTATTCAACCGTTAAGAGTAGAATATATTTCCGATATATTACTAATATATTGACAGATCACATGCAAATATAAACATTTGTGCACTGTCAATATTATTCGTGTCATAAAATATGCATGATTTACTATGAAATAAATATAGACACACCTTATAAAGGGGGGGAATTTTTATATAATATGACTTTATAGAACGGTCTTGGAATAGCAATATTATTGATTTTAAGAATAGGATAAAATATACAATTTTTGAGAGTCTCGTAGCTGAGTAGTTTAATAAGTCTACCATGAAGCGAGAGGTATCGGGTTTGAATTCCGATCCAGATAATTATATTTCAGTTTATAATTTATTTGGTTACTGAAAGGGCTTGTCAGTGGCTGGGTGAGTGTCTTAATACTGTCGTCCCCTTTGGTTACGCTGAAGCATATTCGAACGCACTATTTGGGCCGGCTCGTCCTAAGTGATACGGGTTCACAGAATACGCAACGTGAATGAATAGATATTAAAACATTATTTCTGAGAGATTAAGGATATCAGAGGCCCTTGAAATTACATATTACTAACCGCTGCGCGAACTGTGGTTCGGTTGTCCATGGACGGCAGTGTTCTCTTACCATATAGGAGCTCCTTTGTTATTTTGTTATACCCACCTGCTCCATTGTCCGCTACAGCTAGCATAAAAAAATATGAGGGATCTTAACCCGATACATTCATGTTTTTTGCCTATATTTTATTACTTTATATGGCAAGATAACATTTCCCGGGATCATCATCATCATCATTTCATCCGTAGGACGACCACTGCCTTCCCTTCGGACCTCCATACGTGTCGGATGTGACCTGCATCCTGGGATAAGCTAGTAGAAAATTAAATTAAAAGTATAACGTATGTAATTTAAAAACGTGAATTTTTATTCACCATGTATAATACTTTTTGCATCAAGTGTCTGAATACCTAACGATCTCGAGAGGAGTAAATTAGACGTTAAACTCGACGGCAACTGCTATAAATACTGTGTCATTAGTGTGTTAGGCATAAGTTACCGACTACTCCTTTGAAACGGTAGGTTCTGAATGTGATTTTATATATCTGCAGTGTTTAGGTGTTATTTCAGTGATTTAGAAATTCACGCCTCAGAACATAGTTCAAATGTCGTAATTTTACAATGTTTTTAGTTTGCGGCGTTTCAAAACGGTTGTAATCGAGGTTTTCTGGTATATATAGTCAGTAATGACAGTTGTCAAAACTGTCATCTTTAATTGTTTGATGTGTGAATGGTTTGAAGGAGGTTACACATTTTGTAAATTATTTATGGGTTCAGTTATTGTATCGTTAAGTGTTATAAACTCTCTACCAAATAATTTTTTTTCTATTTGATATTCTATTAAATTAGAATATTCTGTCTATTTTCTTAACAGATTATACAATTGCGCAGATATTTGATTATTTATATTCCAATCCATTTATTTCAATTAAATTTAAGTAATATCAATTGTCAGTTGTCACTCTGTTAAAAAGTTTGTATATAATATACAGCTGACATATTGGTAATCTGCTACATTCCTTCGAAATGACTATTGTGTAGAAACTTTGTGTGCATATCTGGGAAATTTGAGAAAGTAAACATTTTTCATAACTCCAATTGTTAAGTCTTTTCCAAGCCATTTTATATATTTTTACAATTCAACAGTGATAAATATATATAACCTTACATTTCAAACCTACTTAAATCAAACCTCATTTCTTTTAGTATTTAATTATATCTGGTTGTTAGATTTGAAAAAGTGAACATGTCTTTGTATAATTACAATTGTAAAGGCTGTTGTAAGCTGTTTTATATGATTTAACAGTGAAAAATACAATTCACTTCAGCTCGTCTACGAAGAACCACCATTTTTAATATACCGATAATACAGATGTCTTAGTAATTTAATATATATAATTGTTTGCCGATGTCCGCTTGTTAATTTATAAAATAGAAACCATTTTTTTTTTTGAAATCATCAAAAGTTCATACGTAATATAATACTTTCAGTATCAATTAATGTAACGATATTGTAAAACTACTGTGTCAGTTACTTAACAAACTAATTCTATTCCAACAAACTTATTCATTTCTTTATAAGTACGTAGTCTTTTTTGGTGGCTATCCTTGTTAGAATTGAACAATCAAACTATTATATAACAAACTACTATATAACAAACAATCAAACAAAAGTTATTAACGTCAAAGGTCATACTTAAAGGCCCCAAATAAAGCCGACAGACAATGATTCGAGAGCCTTGTATCTAAGTGTACCCGTGGGAGAGCCTTGCTGAAGCATATGCTGACGCACTGATTGGGCCGGTTCGTCCGAAGTGATACCACTACAGTATACTCAGCGTGAAACGGTACTTGTACTGTGTTTCGCAGAGTGAGTGAGGATATCGGAGGCACTTAAAAATGCCGCT
>DWCF01006312.1:0-12602 GCA_018230265.1 Delias oraia
TAAAGGCAAAGTTAAAAAGAGGTGAATTGTGTATACAACGAAAATAATGTATGTATCATAAAAAGGTTGGATCAAAGTGAAATGATAGCTATCTCTTGTAAATTATTAATATTATTTCTAATTCTTGGATAGAAAGGAAAGAAAAACAAGAAATTATAATAAAGTAGGATAACAATGCATGTCCGTTTTTTGTTCCTTAATTCTTTTGTGTAAAAATTTTAAAAGCAGAAAAACTAAAAAAAAAAAATTATAAATAAGTAACCAAATGTTGACATTGGCTGATGACACGTAATCCTGCAGTGTCGATGGCATGCCTAGTTTATATTACTTGTGTTTTATGTATGGCAGCGTCGCTGGAAACTACTAGAAAACCGAGGCGGCAGTGAAAGAGTTAATATTTGTATATCCATGAAAAAAGTATTCTAATTTTCTTTAAATCGAATAGATACTACCTCTTCCTATTACCAATAGTTACATTTCCCGTTTATTTATTCATGAGTAGCAACATGTCTAAATTACATACCAAATAATTACTTAACCGCTTCTTGTTTTATACTTTGTGGCGTCAATGACTAGCGGTCACAATTTTGCCATTGTCAGTATAATGTTATTTACATAATTATTAATAATAGAAGATTGAACAAGAATATGAAGCTACCTGTTGTTAGGACAAAATTTAAATTTCGCGCAAAAAGATTACAGTAAAACATTACAGTAAGAATAATTCACAGAGTAGAGTTCCCTTGTGGTGACAAATGTAATAAAAAAATTAAATATGTTTTTTAATATATAACACGAAGTTATTTTAAAATTACTAAATATCTCGACTTTTTCAGTGATCATGTATTATTAAAATTTTTGGAGTATTGTAGTCTGTAATAAGTAATAAGTCAAGAATTTTGTTGACAATATTACTGCCATGACAAAACTAATTTACACTACATTACACTGTGGATTCATCGGATTAACTATAAATTGTGTTGTTAAAAATGTTTGCCGTTTGTGATATAGTTTTATAAATCTTAAGTTCATATTACGATTGTATTACTTATGGTCGACTATGAAAAATACTTTTGATAATGTAAAATTCAGTTCATTTATCACTTTATAACATTTCTTCTTTATTAAATAAATATGGATAATTCAATTATTCAGACGTTAGAAACAGCTGCTCAGATGCTCATGGTAAATAAAAATTACGAAACAGTTTACTTACAATGATACAATAATTTATGTTTATTTTGTTTACATTAACAAACTTTCAGGCGCCGCCTAATTTGGTAACTTCAGAGCAAAGGCATCAAGCTGAAAGTGTATTCCTAGAATTTAGAAGTACAAAAAATCCATATCAGCTGTGTCGAGAAATTCTTGAGAAGTCTTCATCAGATTATGTTCTATTTGAAGCGGCTGGACTGCTAAAGACTGCCCTTATCAGAGAATGGAATTTACTAACAGAAAGCGATGTCTCTTCTCTTCGTGAATATTTAGTTAACTACTTACTGCAAAAGGAAACACCGCCGTTCCTAAAAGATAAACTCCTTCAGGTAAATATGGTGCATGTGGTGATTTTAATAAAAAAATTGCATATACACCATGCTCTAAAGCACTTTTTTAATAACTTTGATGAATTTTATAATAAGTCATATTTGTTTCTTATTTTTAGACAATTGCAATAATAGTCAAGAGGGGAAGTATTCATGATTCAGGAAGAGAGAGGAAAGCTTTGTTAGATGAATTAGAGAATATTATCTTAAGCTCTCCTATTGGTCAACAAAAATTAGCATGTGCAATGATCCAAGCTATAATGCAAGAATATGCTATTACTGTCAAATCTGCAGATGTTGGTATAACATGGGAAGTTCACTATTGGCTTAAGAAATCGTTTGAAGCCATAGATTTGAAGAGGATATTTAGGTTTACTGTGAGTGTTTTGGAACAGATTGTACGCTCTGGAGTCCGCCCTGAAGGCGATCAAGCAATACTAACCAAGCAATTATTAACCATTGTTGAAACTATACTATGTTGGTTTCATGTCTCACCGTTACTTTCCAAAAGATTGATAGGTGATTTTGAAGACTTATATCAAAGTGATGGAGCACCTGCTTTAAGATTAAATCTTCGCTGGAAGGATACTATAATGAAACCAGAATTAATAGCCCTCTTCTTTGAAATACATGTACATGTCCGGATGGATCCTGAATTAGCTAATCCATTATTGATTTGTCTTGTACAATTAGCCCGTTTAAGTGGTGTGATATTATTAGGGAACAATCTGAAAGAGCAATATTATGAGAATTATGTAAATAATTTTATGAAAATGTTATCAATAATACAACCATTTGATAGGGAAATGCTTGGTATATCCGACATTTATAGTAGATTAATACAGTTCTTTCCTCCACCATTAATAGCAGCATCTCCACCAGCATTTCTGCAATATTTAACAACATACACTTGCCATTGTATAAGAGGTGCTGTTATTGAAGAAGGGGTAAGTGGAAAATTATTTTGAATATTCCAAACCTAACCTTAAAATGTATTGTGAGATTCTCATACTAAGCAATGTACTTCATAGTAATTGATGCTGAGTTAAGGTATTAAATATCAGTTTTAACGCCAATTATAATAATTCCAGATTAATGAAGATACAGTTTGGAGAGAGGCGTTGAACAAATTTCTTCATACATGGAGTTCACTTGTTCATGATACAGATGGTTTCTCAAATGAAACTCTTATGGCTCCTTGTATAGAGATCTTTAACACATATTTACAATGTAGATTAGCTCCACCTGATGGAACTAGGTAAGTGGGAAAACTGGAATAATATTAATAACAATAATAATATTCTAGTATACATATATCTTTTTCGTGGGAGAGCCATGCTGAAGCTTATGCGGACGCATTAATTGGGCCAGCTCATCCGAAATGACAGCTCAAGCTCACAGAATACTCATTGTGAAACGAAGGCCCTTAAAATAGCCATTTAAGTGGTAAAAAGCTGACAACACAACCAATGCGCGGACTGTGGCGCGGTTGTCCATGGGCGGTGGTGCTCTCTTAGGAGACCAAACTGCTCCGTTGTCCGCTATACTATAAAAAATAGACTTATCTCACTAAATAAATTATCAATAAAAATATTATCACACATAGAGGTACTGAGAGCAGTGATGGATGTAATGAGGATATAAAAGATGATATTCAAGATGATGAGAGAGTGTTACATAGCAATGTTCTGATGACGATCGGAGCAATAGCAAGGAAGGCACCCGCACATTGCTGTCATGTTCTCTTCACTCTGCTCAATGATAGAAGTAAGAGGTTAGTCTGTTCTTAATTTAAAATAGCTTTTATTTTTGTATCTTGTATAAATAAAGCTAACATAGTCTGTCATTTAGAAAGAATTGAATGTCCTCATAAGTGTAATTACATAGAATTTTTAAAATACAGTAGTTTAATCACTAGTTTAGCTATCACGTTTATTTAGTAATTTAGTATATATTATTCACCCGTGGGAAGGCATGCTGAAGCATATGTGGACACATTAATTGAGCCGACTCGTCCGAGGTGATAGTACGGGCTCACAGAATACTCAACGTGAAACGGTACTTGTTTTGTGTGTCGCTGAGTGAGTGAGGTTATCGGAAGCCATTAAAAATGCACCTTGAGTGGCTTAAAAAAGTGCCAACACAACCAATGCGCGAAATGTTGCGCGGTTGTCCGTGGGCGGCGGTGTTCTCTTACGATATAGGAGACCCACCTTCTCCGTTGTACGCTATACTATAAAAAAACCATTGTTTTCTCTAATTTTTAAGTATAAAAGTTTTATCAAGACGCTAATAACCTCCAAAGTGAGATACAATTAGATACATACAATTCTTTCATTTGCAATCATTTTTTTATGTATCAATCAGTTAAATAACAATTGGTAACAGATTATAAACTAAGGATTTTTGTAGTAAAGTGTTTTAATTATTGTTATCATTTAATTTAGGCTCGAATCTCAATTGCAAATTATGCATATGGGTAAATTATCAGTTGGCGGTGAAGAACACATTTTAACACTTTTTGAAGATCTACATTGGATATTGATGATAACAGGTAATAAATTATCTATTATTCATAATTATCATTTAATGTTTATAATTGGAGTAGAAAAGGATGCATTATTATTATATTTATATTATATATGTACAGTCAATCTTGGATAAGCGCGAGTTCAATGGAGCACATTCCCGCTTTTAAAGTTTTACCCGAGTTTCTCGCTAATGCAGATACAAAAATAGCGTGTCTCTCTTAAGGCCCTGATCGACAGGCGAGTAAAGACCGCGGTTTTAAATACCGACGAACCTGGCTTTCTCGGCTTTTTGGTGATGATTGATAAGCGAGCAAAACAGTCTTGTTCCGTGTCTGAAACAATGTGTTCTCTTGCCATAGGATATTACGAACTTAAAAAAAAACGGCCTAAAGTTTGGGTTATATGTTGAAAAAGGCAAGCTTTTTCACATACCCATTTAATTCAAGGATTGGCAGTAGAGCCACTTGATTACAAAAATTATCTGAGAATGTCTGAATTTGATATTTGACTTCGAGTCACTTCGAAGGGCTCTATTACTAATCGGTTAAGCTCGCCGGTGTATCATTGCAAAACCGTAGTTATACTTGGCGAGCTGGGTAAAAAATATAGCACGACGACGAGCCGCGAGCCAGGTTCGGCGCTCTTTAAAACCGCGATTTTGCAATGCTACACCGGTGATCTTTACTGATGACCCATAAAAACGCAGTAAAGCTCGCTCGTCGATCAGAGCCTTTATATGCAGTATAGTGCTTTATATAAAGTGCGTCAGCATATGCTTCAGTCGTTCGTTTCGTTCGTGAGAGAAAATAATACGACTGATACTGATTGACTAACACTGATTAAATATAATGCGGTAGGATATCAAAAAGTGTAAGATTTTAATTATTTTAAATCAAGCTACTTTTTATTTCAGGTCATTTTATAGCTGTTGATTGTGTGGAAGGCGAAACAGTAATGATACCACCTGAGATAGTAGAATACAGTAAGTTGGAGAATGCAAACGTTGAAGCTTCACTCCGGTTTTTGGTCGGTGACAGCACTAACATTGAAAATGTTGATTCTGTACTCAAGTAAGTTAAATTAATAACTAAATATTTATCTATCCAACGGTATAAAACATTAAATACTTTTTTATTGCTGCATTTTTATTATTTAATTTACACCCCCAACTATTTTGTATGGCACATTTCTTAAATGGATGCAATATATTGCAGATACATAATGATTTATTACATCTTCACACTTAAAATTAATTGCATGTTTGTGTTTTTATATATTTAAATAAATGTTATATTTCAGAATAATGGGTGAAACACTTCGCATAAGTATGTATGAGTATGCGGCGCTGGAAGCCGGCCTTGGATCCATGTTTAGTCCAGAATTGTCGGCCACAATTTCGTGGCTTCTCAAAATATGGGCTAATTCGTACTTAATGCAACAGTCTTCGCAGTATTCTGAGGTGAGACAATTTAAAGTAATGTCTTCTATACTGAATCTATAATGATAAATATTTATGTTTTTTGTCATGTTAGCGTACAACGGATCAGGTGGGTCTTCTGTATGGTAAGAGAATACCGCCGCCCATGGACAGCTGTGCCACAGTCCGCGCATTGGTTGTGTTGCCGGCTTTTACTCCGAAATCCTCACCCACTACTGCTACCATTTCACGCTGAGTATTCAACACAGTATAAGACTACAAGTACCGTTGCAGTCTGAGTATTCTGTGAGCTAGTGGTATTACTTCGGACTAGCCGGGCCAATTAGTGTGTTTTAATAGATTTAATTATAAATAAAATGTATTGTTTTAGGTTTTAAAAAGTGCGTTCGGGACGGGTAGTCAAGGGTCTGTATGGTCGATTAGTCGTATAACTCGTCGAGCCGCAGCGGTGTTGAGGTACCTGTCCTCGCAACCCATCGCCGCGACCCACGCCACCCAGCTCTTGGCCACTCTAGCGCATAACCACCGCAAGTATGTTTTATTATATTTTTTAATTTATGGTAAACTTACAGCCAGCATAGATTAATGCCTCATTTATATTCAGCTGAAGTGAGCAGGGAAGTAGGCATGACGAGTATGTAAGCTTCATACTTTTCATAGTAGTATCTAATGCCACTCGCGCTGCCTAGCGCACCCCAAAAGAGCGGGTTTTATGACCGGCAGCGCGAGCGGAAATGCGTGTTTAAATTCTGCTCAATCGACGCTCTTCTGCTCAGTTGACGCCAGGCGCCCTGAGTAGTTAATCGTGTTTACGGTGCGTTTCAAACAACAAAAAACACAACAACCTGCATACAGCCACTTTCTACGACGTCTTTTCCTTTTTTCTATTTTATTAAATTTTAACTGACGCATATAATTATGTATCGCTAAAAGAGACAGCGCGGATGATGCAACAATTTCACCGTCTGCCATTGCCGCAACTTGAAATTGAAGGGAGAGGAAGGGCAGTATTTAAGTACACATTTCAACAACTGTATTTATGGAATTATTGCCGGCAACGGTAGGGCTGAATGTAAATGAGACATTACAGTATAAATCAATGGTTAGAAAAAATATTGAAATCAAAAGTAGCAAAAAAAAACAACAATTAAGACGTAAGACCTAATTTTTGAGATTGTTGTAAACTTTAACTGTAATGGAATGCTCATACCGTTACTATAACTTGATTGAATTTTTGTGATTTGATTGTTTGTATATGTTAGGCAAAGAGTTTGTATATGTTACATTCTAATAAATAATCTGATTATCATGTATTATAGTCCAGAAATAAGTCTAGCTCAATTTTTAATGAAAATAGGAAGGCAACCAACCTGGAGGCTCGTTTAGAGGCTCGTTAAGAGTGCATTGCCGAATGTTAACTTTTAACATGTCTATAATTTTATTTATGGAAGTTTAATGTTTATTTTGCCTTTAGTATTAATGAACTTATTTGAGCTTTAATTATTTCAGAGAGAGCCCGTTAGCCAGCTGTGATGAATTTCTATCTTTGGTTGCATGGGAGGCGGCGGGAAACAATCTGCCCGGCAACGTTAGGCGAGAGCTGCATAGAGCTTTCGCTATCGCCGCTACATACTCTGAAGGTTTGTCAACAAAACCTTGTATTTTTTAATGTCCTGTCTGGCACGCAACCTGCCGGATCCAATTATGATTTTCCCTTCACTGCTCGGCTCCTATAGATGGTAGTGTGATAAAAGTTTACTATAACCTGCTCAGGAGTATGAAAAATAATTATACCAAGTTTCGTTAAAATCCGTCGAGTAATTTTTGTTTCTATAATGAATATACAGACAAACAAAATTTTATTAATGGCATTTTTGACATCAGTATCGATCACGAATCACACCCTGATAATAACTTTGGAAATATATTTCATGTACAGAATTGACCTCTAAACATTTATTATTAGTATATAAATGAAATAATGCAGCGATAACCAACCTATTTAACCACGGTCACCTAGGGCCCAAGCCGAGGTTCGTGTCTCGCAGGAGACATGTTGCGCTTGTCGCAGCTAAAAATCAAATGCGTTTAAAAAGCGTTTTTAATTACAGTGAAAATGTTTTGTTATATTATAAGTGTTGTAGCTTTATTATATTGAGTTTTATTATTTTTTTATAGGAGAAGTCCGTTCCCGCCTTTTAACCAGTACAGTGGCGTTGACTGAGAAATTGCAGAATTTATTAAATTTGGAATCGGATACAGAACCCGTTCGCAATATGCTCGCTGATACTCTGGACTGCTTTATTGGAGTCACTGAAGGGGTCCATGAAGTAAGTCTTTTCCTTTTTTTATGGTATAGTGTTCCACAAGTTAGCGTGTTTTAAGGCATTTAGTGCCAAACACCAAATCTATCGGACTAGTTGTCTGTAAAAGTTTTTCCAAACTTATAAATTTTGCTACTTTCAAGAAAATAACGAACCTGTTTCGTAACGGCCAGCAATGAAATCACGTCCCAACTGGGGCTAAGGATGTCTATGGACGGCGGTCTGTTTACCTATAGTAATTTTCTATACTTATATTAAAAGAGGATTTGTTTGTTTTATTAAATTGAGTTTATTCAATAACAAACTGCAATAATATAATGAAAAGTTGTAAAAAATTACCTAAATATTATTTAAATCGCATTCTCTATGAATACTATTACCACTACTACAACATTGCAAAACATATAAAAATCGCCATTTCTATATGTTTTGCAAGCGTCACTGTGACATAATTTATATAGCACAACATTTGCCTGGTAAGCTGGTATGAGATAAATAATAAGAAAAATATTATTTTTATTATAAACTATATTTCAGGTAAACTCTCTGGACGAGCAGTTTATGATGTTGCTCGGGGCGCTGGACAAGATCCCATCAATTGTATTCAAGTATCACAACTATCCGGCTGTGGTGCTTCCCGCTTTAAACCTTCTCGCCAAGAGCGCTAAGAGAATGCTGCATTCGGTACAACAGCAGAATGTTAACAAGTATGATAATTTTTTTTAATAGTGTTTAACAGCATTAAATATGAATAAAATTAATATAAATTAACATCGAGGTGGAATACAGAGTTTCATCTGTATCACGTCGATGTTTGTCTGTGGAGCGACAGATCTGGTCTGTGAAACACTCAGTTGTAACTGAGCGTTTTTTAAGGCATTTTGTGTCGCGCACCACTACTCTGGAACCAGCTTTCAAAACGATTCGACTTGGGGTACTTCAAAAAATCTCTAAAAGGCACCGCATTCATGGCCCTATAACGGCTAAGGGGGTTCATAGTGGGACGAACGCTTACCCTAGGTGAAATTTCTGCTCGTTTGACACCATTTCTACAAAAAAAAAAATTCTATAACTTATATAGTTTACGTTCCAGATATGTCACTAAGTTAATTTCAATTACTAACTTTCATGGCTGTAATATACAGTTGGGTTTGAAATGTATTAAAAATGATAGTTTATGTTGTTTGTTATTTTAGCAGTATTTTTTTCTTTATGGTATAGCGGGCAACAGAGCAGGCGGGTATCTTCTATAGTCCATGGCACGAGTTCGCCGGCCATAGACAACCGCATTTGTTTCTGCTTTGGTTGTATTGCTATTTTTTTTTTATTTAGACACCGTTTATGCGATATAATCAAGGGCCTCCGGCATCCTCAGTAATGATTTCTCAAATTCGTCAGAATATACTTAAGCATGACTCTTGGATGTGACAGTGTTAAGACACTCGCCGGTTCACTGTCAAGCCATTAGAAAGACCGAATAGAATAATAAGTTTTTATAATGTTTTATAATTAATTTAATATATTTCACCTTCATTTATAAAACTGGATTTTAAACATCTAAACCCAATGAGTCATTGGCGGAATTATCTCATGCTAATCACATTAATACAAAATTTCAGGTTCTTGGAGGTGTGTAATACAACATTTTTAGTGTACATGAAATGGAATTCGGGGAAAATCTCCAGCATCCCACAGGATGCTGAGGAAGAAGCGTATGAGGTATGATTATTAATCTCAAATACTGTAAAGCTTTCAAATACGTTGCTAATTGACGATATAGTGAATAGGGTTGTCCATGGGCAGAGACTCGTTTATCCTAAGTGACTCTTGCTCATTAGCCACTGTTTACATTAAAAAAAATTCTGACAGAAATTCAGAAAACTGCCATATTTAATAATTATACGCGTGTATTTTAAGTATATAAATTCAATAACAATTAGTGGCTTTTATTCATATGTGCACAACACAGAGAACAAACATTAAAACAATTAAACTTGTTTAGTGGCGGGGATCGAATCCGCAAACTTCTGCGTTTGGTGTGCCCTGCACTGGGGGTTGTCATAAATGATATTAGTCATCTTCATTATCATTAGCCTATTAAAGACCACTGCTTTCCTGGTACGTGGTCGCCAGTCGAGAACCTATCCGTGTGGCTACTGGATCACAATAGTATCACTCCAAGTCTTCGTAATGGAATGTCTTAGACGGCGACTGAAGGACACTTCACTGGAAAGTGGACAGCAGCACCTTTTCGAGTACTGGAGATGATCTGTGATCACCGACCCGCCAGCCAAGCATGGAGATTGTCATAACCCCTCCTCCCCCAATGAATTTGACAACTAATTAGTAATACTTGCTAATTGAACGCTTCTATTTCAGGATATATGCGCAATTATGGAAGTTGTGGGTGCGGTGGCCCGTAGCGGCTGTGAGGCAAGCGTGGCTCCAACTTGCGCTCGAGGCTTGAGGCTTTTACTGCCACTCGTTACACCACCATTGCTGTCACTGCCGACGCTGGCTCTCCACGCCTATAGGATGCTACGAGAATTGGATGCTCACGATCAGGTGTGTTTTTGTTATTATATATATACATATACATTATATATGTATAAGTTATTATATTATATAAATATACGCTTAATTGCTAATAATATTAGTATAAGTTATGTTATACACCGTATTAGCGGCGGACGCATTTGGCGATTGAGCCGGCTTGTCTGAATTGATACCACTGGCTCACAGAAGACTCAGCGTGAAGTGGTAGTTGTACTTCGATAGATGGTTCTGCTGTTTCTTTAGTGAGTGAGGATATCAGAGGCCCTTAGCAATGCCGCAAGTGCTATAAAAAGCGGACAACACAATCATTGCGCGGACTGTAGCGTAATGTAACGGTTGTCCATGTACAGCGGTGTTCACTTACCATATAGAAGACACACTTGCTCCATTGTCCGCTATACCATAAAAAATAATGATATACAGTAGAACAATATATTTATTCTATATTATTGGTTTATATTTCTTGTACTTTATTAATTTACATGTGTCTCATTCCAGTTAACCAATCTGCCGGTGGAAGATTTCAATATGGTTGTAACAGCACTGCGTGTTGGACTGACCGCGGTGTCGTGCGATGTTTCGACGCTCTGTTGCGACACAATCACGGGTATCGCCAACAAAGTGCGTACACTCGGCTCAGACAACCCCTACGCAATGTCCTTGCTGTCGTTGGCTGAACTCCTGCTAATGCTGATAATAAAAATGGAGATTCCCGCCGATTCGATTCCGGCCGCGGGGGCAGCGATTTATGCACTGACGTGTGTTAAGCCAGCGTTGCTTGAAGGTTTGGCACGACAGCTCATAGATTCGTTTGCGGCGAACGATCCGGCAAATGTGCCGCGCTTAGAGGAGGCGTTCACGCAGCTGACCAACGGTGTACTCTTTGATGGGTTGAGATCCCATAAGATTCGGTTTCAGAGCAATTTTGATAAGTTCCTAACTAGCGTTCGCGGGTTTTTGATAGTCAAGTAAGAGACGAATGATGGTTCTATTGTAATTCAGATGTATTTCGAGGAGTGTAGGGTTTTTTTTAATGGTATAGCGGACAACGGAGCAATCTTATGTGGTATATCAATCTTATATGGTAAGAGAACACCGCCGCCCATGGACAATCACGCCACGTCCTCGCATTGGTTGAGTTGCTGGCTTTTTACGCAGCTTAAGCGGGATTTTTAAGGGTCTCCGATATCCTCACTCAGCAGCACACAGTAGAAATACCGTTTCAAGTACATCTACCGTTTTACGCTGAGTATTGTGTGAGTACGTGGTGTCACTTTACGAGCCGGGCCAATTAGTACGTCCGCATATGTTTCAGCATGGCTCTCCCATTGGTGAAAGGGCTTTTTCAACAAAGTCAAGTCTCATCCAAACCCGCTGGTGCGAAAATCCTAACCCACCTTCTCCGATGTTCACTATATCTTTAAAAAGTTCGCGAAATAGCTTGATTTATCCATTGACAGCTTTGGCTTTGTAGCACTACTATAAATAATTTTTTGTGCTACATTCATAAAAAGGAGATTATGTTGAAAAAGTCAATTGTAGTAGAGTATATTTCAATTCTCAAATACATTTTAGTTTTAGTAGTAGATTCTATTTATCTATGTTTAGATTTCCACTGACAATTGATCTTAACTTTATGATAATTTGATATATTAATTGATTAATTTTTATACGTAAATAATATATCATGACTATAGTTAAATAATTTTTCTTTGAATGATATGATTAAATTTATTATTTTATAGTATTATTAATTTTAAACATATGTTAAGCGCAATGATTTGTCCTTCCTAGGGGCTGTGTTTTGGTGTAGTTTTTATAATGGTCGTTTTATGAAAATGCTAATGAACTTTATGACCTTACCTATTAACGCTGCTACGTTGCTATAAGAGCTTTTTCTCATTATAGCTAGTAGAATTTTGTCTTTATTATATATACATTTTAACATTTTGGAATTATGTTTTAAAGGATACTTTTGTTCAAAATAATACTGCTGTGTAAATATGGTAAGTGACTTTTACCGACAGTTGCTAAGCTCGTAAGGTGAGATGTATGTCCGTTCTTATATCCGCTCATAGACAATTCAGCAGCTTAAACTATTACAATAAATCATCATCAGCCCATCTAAATCAACTGCTGGACATAGGCCTCCCCCAAAGACGCCCACCCGCTGCGATCTTGAGCGATGTGGATCCAGCGGTTGCCCGCG
>DWCF01006313.1:0-12602 GCA_018230265.1 Delias oraia
CAAAAAAAATTGTTCTGAGAATGCCTGGCATACTAATGTCCCTAAACAGTTTATTTAAATTTATTTTCGGCCATCCGCTCTACGTGCGATGTGGCCTGCCCACTTCAGCTTGCTAATATGGAATATATTCTAAAATATATTATTTGTGAACCAAGAATAGAGATCCACATACCTAAGTGGTCTTATAAGCCAAATACGAAAGGAGAAGCGATGGGTTCGATCCCCGGTCCGAATATAAACTTATAATTTATTCGACCGTTGGAAGGGCTTGACAGTGACCGAGAGAGTGTCTTAACACTGTTTTACTTGTGGAATATCCATGCTGAAATATTATGCATCTGAGAGCCTCGTAATTTAATAATTTTAAAAGCGTACCATAATGCGAGAGATATTGGGTTCGAATCCCAGTCATGAATAAAGATATTGGAAGACCTTAAATATTATGAAAATTAGGAATCAACTGAAAAGGAGGCTCATAGAGGATAAATGGTGCTCCACCCACAAACTCCCCCAGTCACTACTAAACTATGGGTGCGTTGCCTTTTAGGGATAGAAGCGATCCTTTTTTGAAAGAGCCTCAAATCGTAGTGTTTGGAGATGCCCACAGGAAGCTGAATCCGCAGAATGGTGGGACAAGGCATGAAATACCTAAAAAATTATCAATTATTAGAAAACATTAGTTTATTATTTAGAATAGTTATATTTACTTTTTATTGTAGGAAGTTTTTCTTTCAACGTAATTCTAAAACTAGTCGGTTTTTATATTTAAATGTTTAAGTATCGATTATCATAATACTTAGATTAAACTATTAACCACATTCGTATATTGCTTTAATTATATACATCATTGCTTCCGGGTGAATTGTCTCGATTTTGACGACAAAAAATATTCGATCTGATATTAGACGAAGGTGGTCCGGTGGCATTTTTACATATTACTTGCGATACACCCCGATTTGCTCGGCTTACAACTTCTAGAAAACGCTTTAAGAACAATCATTTTATAAATAAGCTCTGCTAACATTGTAATTGTGCTGGCTCGACCGGAGTGATACCACAAGTTGACAGAATACCAGCGAGAAATACTTGACGAGTCCGGATGCATGATGATACTGAACAATCGATGTATGAAGCCTACAACACAACTTCTTGCGTCTTATGACGCAGTTGTCCATGCGCGGCGGTAATCTCTAAACATAAGAGACCAGCCTGCAGCTTTATCCGTTGTCCGATATATATTAAATGTTTAATTCTTTGCATGTACAACAAAATTATAGTAAACTAATTTTAACATTTTACATACAGACATAGAGTTGTATTAAGTTTAAGTATATATGCAAATTATCTATGGAACAGTATATAAGCTGTCTTACAAGCAAGCGTATCATCGTTTCATTTCGATATTCAGGCATAATGTACAAGTGTTTGGTATTGTGCTGTTTGCTCGGCTTGGCCGCAGCGAAGCCTACGCTGGTATCTCCCTTGGCGTATAGCGGTGTCCCCGTGGCCTACAGCTCAGCCGTCCCAGTTTCCTATAGTTCAATCATCTCTCCAGCTATCAGTTCTATATCACAACACAGCAGCAGCGTTGTCCATGGATCAGCCGTGCCATACAGTGCTGGGTACGCCTCAGTTCTGCCGGCTTACACCACGTTGGCCCAGGCGCCTGGCTCCCCAGCTGTCGTCTTGGATGCCGTGCAAGGTGTTCCCCTAGATACGCCTGAAGTGGTCGCAGCTCGCGTTGCTCATTACCAAGCTAAAACTCTACTCTAAGGGTTGTCTATAGCTTTTGTATCTGTATAATACTCGTGTGGATATTTACTCTGTGACCTGATGATGCGTTTTTAATATAAACTTATTGCTAAATCTTGGTTTTATTATAAGGATTTAATTATCCTCTTCTTTATCCACAATTAGTGAAAATTTATAAGAAAAATAAATTCATTCCGAAATTGTCAAATAAAATATAAAATCTCTTTGAATTTCACAATTTATTTGTTTATTTTTAATAGTGTAAGATTTATTTTCGTGTTTTTTTATTTAATATTTTTCCAACTTAACATTTTGTCATTGATTTAAACTTAGTATACAGAAAAATATTACCTAATTTAGAGCGAAAATATTAATATATACTTCAAAATGTCTAAAAAATGCTGGTATTAGACTTTTTTTAATTTCCAAACCGAAATCCCTATAATATATAGTTTCTCTAGGATTATTTAGTTATTAATTAGTTATTTATCTAGGATCCCTAATAATTTATATTATATTATAATAGTTTATCTAAAACATAAACAATTATTTTTGTTTATAATTTATTTATTTTTATTAAAAGGTAAGTTTAAAAGGGGATAGCGATCGGCTGTCTGCCCAGCACATTTAAAATATTCAAACCATCAATATAAATTATTTAAATAAACAATTGAAAAAGTCGAAAACTAAGAGAAAGCATTTTATAGTAGGTATAAAAAAATTAAATTAATTAAATTAGTTTAATTTAATTTAATTAATTAATTTTAAATTTATTTAATTTATTAATTTTAATTAAAAAATATATAATTTGCATTACAATTTAGACTTTTATATTATCAGGTGACACGATCCTATTATTATTATTATTAAAGTTAAGAAGTTCAAGAATTTTTCATCATCATCATCATCATTTCAGCCATAAGATGTCTAATGTTGGATCTAGGCCTTCTCTTTGGACCTCCATGCATACCTGTAGGAGGCAACCTGCATCCAGCGTCGACCGGCGACCTTTTGAAGGTCATCTTACGCTGCGCTTGTTAGTCCGTGGTCTCCAGTCTAGCACTTTTCGGCCCCATGGGCCATCTGCTATGCGTGCAATGTGTCCTGGTGATTGCCACCTTAGCTTGATAATTCGTTCGTCTACGGATCTCCTCATTCTTGATTGGAACACGAAGACAAACTCCGAGCATAGGCCTCTCCATAGCTCACTAAATATTATTCAAGTTAATTATTTACGATTATGGTGAAATAAAATTACATTAAGCCTTGTATAAGTTTATTAAAAGTATCAAACTCTCATCCTAACATCTTCAAAATTGTTTCCGCTACTAAAAAATCTAATATTCAAATAAAGAAATCTTGTATTGTCGCTTAAGGGGGATTAATAATGCCCCAAATGTGGTCCATAGAAGGCACCATGCCCTAATGTATTTTGTAGCGGTACTGCTACTATTTGTTTCAGAACGCGTATCGGAGCAACCAGAGGTGTTGAACGATAATCAATTCTGGCCTGGTGCGACAAGGCAACTGGATGCCCATGGACGGGGATATATGGAGACCTCTTCCAGATGTGATGCCCATGAAACCCATGAAATCCTGTGCTTAGGCCATGACCGTAACCAATCCCGTGGCCATGGTTAAGCTCAAATCCATGACTATGACTCAGCCCAACTCCTAGACCATGGTTGAGAGCAATTCCTCCATGACCAAGTCCATGTCCGTGCGAAATCGGAACCCCAATGTGCACTGGATGAACTGCGTGCCCGCGAACCATCGCGATCCAAACACAGAAATATAAAACCTTCAACATGTTTCTCTATTGATCGTGATACGACTAGTCCTTCAGGAAAATCCTCTACCTCTTATACCAATCAGAAGTGACAGGGCTGAAGGTAATCATAGATTCGTCACGCCGTCGAACATTTGGTAAAAAAGAAGGTTTTATTGGTGATATTTTTAGCGATGGGTGACTCATTTGACCATAAATAATCTAAAACATCCTAGACGGTTGAAGCGTAGGAATATCTGTGAATATATATTGGTAAATTGTTTAGAAAATAAAATGTATACATGTTATTAATGTCAACATTTTAACCAAAGATATATATGCTCTTTAAAAGTTTTTATGTTTATGGAAACGGTGGGAATCGAGCAGGAGGCTCATCTAGGATAATCTGTGCTAATATGTGCATGGACACCCCTAGCCCTTGAAGTGCCGCTGGTGTTTTCCCGGCCTTAAAAAGTACAGTATTATTTTAAGAGTATTTAATAAATACTATTTGTTATATTAAATATTAGCCGTACCAAGCACACAGACAGATACAAATTTTATAAAAATCTTTTGGTATATGTAAATTTTATATTTTATATCTTATATGTAAATTTATTTATTCATATGCATGTGCAGAAAGTGGAGTTTTAATATTAAGACACTACAATTGTATTTATTTGTATAGATAGAACCGCGGATCTGATGACCTTCGAGGTCGTAGTGCGATTGACGCGCGCCGCGAAGACGATTCAAGTTCTCGGCCGGAGATGTGCAGCCGTTACATCACTGAGGGCTATGACCTGTTTAAAATGCACGCTTCTACAATGACATTGCTATATACTACGGGCGTAAATAACAAACCGTTAGTAAATATTTGATTGTTGTTTTTATATTATGTATATAGATCAATAGCAGATTTTTTCCGTTCCGAATAAAAATTTATATTTTATGCGGTCTTTGGAACTTATAAAACCACTTAAATAAAGGTTTTCACAAAGTTACGAGGCTAAAGATGTTGAAAGATTCGTAACTGTGGTCTTATACTAACATGAAGCGAGAGGTGTCGGGTTCGTTCCCCGGTACGAATGTGAATTTTCACTTATTTAGAATTAGTATTCGGACCATGGAAGGGCTTGACTCTTGGGTTGAATGCCTGTTGCGATTCCTGTTCCTTACTTGGATCGAAAGGCTTAAGGGGACACTCATTCTGGTGGAATTTCAGCCTAATGGCGCCGTGAGCTTTTAGTTTCGGTTATGCACTCCGGAGGACCGAGTCCCACATAACCTAATGCAGGAGTTAAAAAAGATATATCCACAAAAATGTATTTGATAAATATATATTTAAGATAAAATAATATAGTTATATATTCGTTCTATATAAATAATATTGATTTTATGACAAATTTAAAGTTAAAATGTACACTTATTTTTTAGTTTTGTACTCTTAAAGTGTCCTTATATAAAATGATTGTAATATTTAAGTATTTGTTTTTTAAATTTTACATACAAAATGAACAGGTCAAATTGTTTGCCTTCTCTTTGATTCTGGTGAAGGTCTTTTAAAAATATTGCTAATTGTGTTAATAAATAATTATGAATTAATTTAACACTCATTTTTTTATAAGATATTGGGCAACAGAGCAAGCAAATCTTCTCTATGTTAAGAGATCACCGCCGTTTGTGAACAACCGCACCACATTATTCGCTTTGGTTGTGTTGCTGTCTTTTTACGTCGGTTGAGTGGTATAATTTCTCGGGCCTTAGATATCTTCACTTACTAAGCGAAATAGTACAAGTACTGTTTTACGCTGGTGTTCTATCAGCCTGTGGTAGCACTTCGGGAAAGCCATCGCTGTTAGCGCGAAAGCATGGCTTTCCCACTGGTAATAAATTGGCCCGTTCAATCAATTTTCAACAGCTTTTTAAAGATTTTTTTGTATTACATTGAGTTCTGTTAATTTAGAGGTTTAATCAATATTAAATGATATTCTTTTTATGGAAACGATGGCAAAAGAGCAGGAAGTTAAATCAGGATCATCATCATTTCAGCCGTAACACATTTACTGCTTGACATAGGCCTCCCTCTTGGACCTCCATGCATACCAGCGATAAGTTAGCTCTTTAGTAAGGAGCTTCTTTCTTTAGTAAGGGGCTTCTTTTAGTAAGGTTTCCAAGTATTGGTTAGGAAGTCCCTCTACATAAAACTGATTCCAGAGGTGGAGCGCGGCACAAAATGCCTTTAAGGTTGGATTATAAAATAATAGATAATCTAGTTCTCACAGGTTTTATTCTGTTTTCTATTTACATTTGCCAATCACGTTTTTACAATGTTTCGATTCAGGCCATGGATTGAGTTGCAACTAGTAGTTTAAGTGAGTTAGGATTGGGCTCGAGTAGGTTAGGGGAGAAGAGTAGGTGGTGTAAGACACAACTGGAGACGACTGGTAGTCTACTCTTGATGTGTGGGAGTAGGATGTCGGGCAATCAGAGGAATGGCAACCGAGCGTTTCTTGATCAAATGGGGGGTGTATGCGATCGGGGTGTGAGAGACAATCGGGGCAGAGAAGATTGGTGAGCTGTATGTGGAGATTAATGGGACGCGTGGGTACGGCGCGATGTACGTGGACGGCACGAGAAGAGATGCGGAGCGCTTCTTGATGAAATGAGTCGCCAACACTGGTGCGGTCCGGTATAGAGGCGCGGTGTAGCTGATCGGAGCGTAGGAGTAAGTCTTGTATGGAGTCAGGTAGCTCGGGGTGTAGTATGTGCTGACAGCCAAAGGTGCAGACCGTTTCTTGATGAGGTGCCCGTAGGCCGGGAGCGCCGAATACGCGAGAGAGGAGTACACGAGCGGTGATGGATGGATGACACTGCTGGCCTGCTGGGAGATGGTCGCCGTAGCCGGAGACACCACGGAAGTGTAGGTGATCGGAGCCAGTGGCGATATGATAGCACCGGGGGTCGCAACCGCCGCGGCGAAGAGTACGGACAACACCACCAATTTGAACATCTTGGTCTGTGTTGTTCGGTTGTGGAACTGATGCCGATGTGATGCCGTCCATCGTATTTATACAAGCCGATCATGAAAATTAAGGGCGTCAAACCGGAGCGAGAAGGCCGTCCAGGAAGTTGGTATTTATTTCAGCGAGGCCGAGGGAATGTGCATCATTGTCGCGTCGCGTCGGACTGATATTAATGTCACGAAAGTGTAGCACAAATAAAACATTTCTCTTCAATATGTATGCTCTTGGCCCGAGAAATATTTCGCGTCCTAAAGGTCACATGGCAGCTCTGGAACAATATATTATATAGTGCAATGAAAAATTTTATACGAAGGAAAAAATTGCAGTCCCTTTGAGGTTTTCTAGGAAATACATTAATATAATTCTTTAGAGTCTCGTAGGTAAATTATTTTAAAAGTCTACCATAAGGCGAGAGGTAACGTGTTCGAATCCCGGTCCGAAAATTATAAAAATTATTTAAAATTTAATCGGTCTCTAGAAGGGCTTGAAAGTGACCGGGTGAGTGTCATATGCCATCGCACCAATTGAACAGGGTATCCCGAAGCGATACCACGGGCTCACAGATTACTGAGCGTGAATCGGTAGTTGTTATTGTAATCGTACTTCTACTGTATTTCGCTGAGTTAATGAGGATATCGGAGGCTGTTTCTTGACGTTAAAAGCTCCCAACACAACCAAAGCGCGGACTGTGGCGCAGTTGTCCATGAGCGACGCTATACCTAAAAATGTAGCAGAAATAAAATATTTCTCTTGCAAATGTATGCCCTAGGTACGAGAAACATTTCGCGTCTTAAAAGGCACAATGTAACTAGACAATATCCGCATATGCTTTAGCATGGCTCTTCCACGGGTGAAAATTAATTAAATTATCTATGTATTACAATATCATATTATAGTTATAATATTATAGTTCAAACAACTCGCAATAGATGGCGTTTCATGTGATATATTTATTATTAATTAAATTTTATAATCATAATAAATAAAACTGTATCTTTTTATTTATAGAAAATAGTGAGGTATTAGCGGAGGTTCCACCTAGGATAAACGATCTTCTGTGGACACCTCCAGCTCCTTCTGGACCGCGTATGATGAATTAGGCATCAATAATTTTTTTACCCTATTCGAGAAATATGCAGCCCCGAGATAAAGAATGTAATTAAAAGAAATAACGCAATAGCTGAGGTCATCACTGAATTGACTCAAACTATCAAATATATTGCATTAGAAACTAATTAAAGACGTGCCAAATATAATATTAATTATTATTATTATTAGTTACTCAACACTTTTTTCACGCAATTGTATTTATTTATAAAATTGTTCATTTATTTAATATGACTTTTTTAAAAGTGATTTTATACATGATTTAAAATTTACTGGCTGGCAACGAGATAACTGGGGATAATAGTGTCCATGGACAGTGAGCTGCTACTTTTAAGAAACCTTATTTTTTTTTATAGTATAGCGGACAACGGAGAAGGTGGGTCTCTTATATGGAGATAGAATACTACCGCCCATGGACAACCGTTCCACAGTCCACGCATTGGTTGTGTTTCCGGCCTTTTACGCCACATAAAGCGTCATTTTTAAGGATATAGGTATCCTCCCTCACTCAGCGGAACACAATACAAGTATCGTTTCACGTTGAGTATTCTGTGAGCCCGTGGTATCACTTTGGACGAGCCGGCCCAATTAGTGCGTTAGCATATGCTTCAGCATTACATTTACTATTGAAAGAGATTATCAATTTGTATATATTTTTTTAATTTATGAATATTATCTGTTATATTAGTACTATATTTTGAATAAAATTGTATTTTTAAATTCTGAATGCTGAATGCCTGCCTACCTACAAAACTAAAGGTAAGTTCCAGTTCAAAAATATCAGTATTAGGATGAATATATATCTGGTCTCTGGAGAAGCATAGAATTGGCCTGGCGAGTGTTTTGATAATTTTGGGTGTCAAGTATAAATTACTAACAATACACTAGGGTCATGTTTGATACACGCTTGGACCCAATCTAGTGCTGTGTAGAGGAGATCAATAATGTCATCGTACCGTGGGCCAATTGGGTTGACTGCTTAGAGCGACCCCCGAGGGCATTAATTAAGCTGAAAAGGCTCTACGAGATACTGGAGCCGGTGAAAGTTCTGTCGGCTGGTGCTCTTATTTAAGTTCAGGTATTGCATAGTGCCGCGTCCCACAAATCTTCTCGCAAGGGAAATGAAAAAATGCATTTCCTCGCCAAAAATATATTTGATACATGCATTTTTCATATGCAGAGATTTTATTTATATAAAACTACACTGCCTTGTACGATATTGTTGAATCAATTTGGTCAACTCGAGTGAACTCAAGGAATTTGTGGATAAATTATGCCTCAAAGGATATCCTTTAGACCATATTTCCATGTATGTCAACTGTCTAATAGAGAATAAAGAAATACTAATACAGGATCAACGGATATGTGTGTTCACATCCTGCCCTTCCTCTCACTTTACTTTCAAGTTCCGGTAATGGTACAGGCTGAAATTGTTTCAGCGTCCGCGCTGTCTTTGACAACTGAGCAATTGAGCAGAATGTAAACACGCCCTTCCGCTCGTGCTGCCGGTCCTTTGAGTGGCATTGGCATGAGAAGTATGAAGTTTACATACTCGCCCACTTCTCTGGTCACTTGCTTTTCCATAAATATGCTTTGTCAACAATAATTTATACTTTTTAAAATGAGAAATACCCATATCATGTCCCGTGATTCTGCTCGGTATGTCAACATTGAAACTTCAGCTTTTCTTGAAGTCGTCGAACCCAAAAGACACATTAAAATCATGAAAATAATAATTATATGTTAATCCAGGATATCGCCTATCTTTACATCAAATTAAAATGTTTCATGCTAAACTGTCCCACCTTTCTTGAGTTATATATTTTTATTGAATAGTGAACAATGGAGCAGGTGGGTCTCCTATGTGGTAAGAGAACACCGCCGCCCATCACCATCCGCGTCACAGTCCACGCATTGGTTTTGTTAGCGACTTTTTACGCCGCTAAAGCAGCATTTTTTAGAGCCTGCAATATCCTCACCCACTCAGCGAAATACATTAGAAGTACCGATTCAAGTATAGCTACTGTTTTACACTGAGTTTTCTGTTAGCCCGTAGTATTACTTCGGCCCAAATAGTGCGTCAACATATGCTTCCGCATGACTCTCGCACAGATGAAAATAATATGTCGTAATTTAACGGACTAGTATTTATATATATATTATCTAAAGAAATTAGTATTTCTTAATGTCAACTTTGCCGTACTGAGTCCTTTTACTGACTACTAAAGAATTGTCATGTAGTTCTGAACGCCGTTATCTTAGAACGTAATGGCGGTAGAATGATAAAAACCTATTTTAAAATAAATATTAAATCTAATTTATAATTTGTCAAGATGTGTTATCAATTTAAATTAATTATTGCTATTTTTAGATTTTTTTATTGTTAGATTTTGATTTTGATAAATAAAGTTTGCTGTATTTTCTAAGGAACAAAGTTTTTTTATGGTATAGCGGACAACGGAACAGTTAGGTCTCCTATATGGAAGAGAACACCGCCACCCACACCCAACCGCGCCACAGTCTGCACATTGGTTGTGTTGACGGTTTTTTACTCCGCTTAAGCGGGATTTTTAATCCTCTGAATGCCTCACTTACTCACATAAATATAGTAAAAGTACCATTTGAGGTACAACTATCATTTCACGCTGGGTATTCTGAAGTTAGTTTTAAATAAGTCTAATATTTTATGTCGTACCAAGATACGGTAGACTGTGCAAAATAAATGTATAATAGCTACTATGCTATACTATGCTAGTACAAGAAAATCACAGGTAAGGTACAAGGGAGAGCAATATTTTTTTAAATAAAATGAATAATAAAGGCTTATGAGAAGAAGGCTGGACGCCCGTGGACACTCACAGCCCTTGTTGCTCTGTGAGTGCGTAGCCGGCCTTTTAAGATTAAGTAGGTTCTTTAATTGAAGTAAATCCTATTTCTGAACTGATATTTAGAAGATTGTTTGGGACTATTTGTGAGATTTTTGTGTGATTTAATTTAAGGATTAATTGTATCTTTGAGAGAGAAAATAAATGGTTTTCATCTATTTTTTTAATGCTCCTAATGAAAATTTATTTTAATTTGTGGTTGTGTACAGAATGAAGCCCGACTGAGTTTTTTGGCTGCTTTTCACAGTTTCGAGCGCATTTACTGATGTTTTTCATTAGTGATCATGCTTTGATAAACCTCTAAGTACTACTTAGCCTAAAATCACATTTTAACTACTCTGTCTCGTTCTTTCAATAACAAAAACTCATGTGTTAAAAAGTGATAAAATATTCAAGGCATTGATTCAATTAAAGTAATTTTTACACGTGAGATCGATTTGTTGAATTAATTAATATGTTAGTAAGAAGTTAGCACGGGTGGTGAAATTTATTTGTTTTATTAAATAACGGACAACGGGTAAGGTGGGTCCTGTGATGGTAAAATAGTTTACGTATTCTGATGGTTTACTTTTTTATGCTAAAGTTCTTGTAAAAAATACTTTAATGAAAGCTTATCGAAGACAAAGGTGCATGGAAACTTCTGCACACGCAGCAACTGGTAACTTTTAAATTAGCAAACATAAATAAATCAACTATTGTAAAAATGGCGGATAAAAAGAATTAAACCCTAAAAGTTTCTTGTTGCTTCCACTCGTATAGGTATCTTCCGAACCAATGTTAGCTTTACCACCTTTGCCCCTTATGGGGCCTATTTGAATAAATTCTTTTTGAGTTTGGGTAACACTGCCATCATTTACTTCTGATACGAATTTAAGTTGTGTTGCGTCAGCAACTTTTATTAGCATAAATAGTCATATTTATGCTGATAAAAACCTTGGCTTAAATCTTGATTATCCTCACTCACTCAGTGAAAGATTATATAGGTACTGTATCACGCTGGTATTCTATATATGAGCCCGTGATACCAATGGGAAAGAGATGGCCAAATTATTGCATCAGCATAAATCCTAGCGTGGCTCTCCCGAACAGACATAACACTATATGACGAAATATTTCACAACGAATTCAATACACCCCAGGCACGTGCAGTTGGCCAATATTTAGGTCGCTGAAGATTCATGTCCAAGTGACGCAGATTACGGAGAGTCTCTTGAATTATTCATTTATTAAAACGTGTAGAATATAAATAGGGTAATGAAAATATTGCCATTATTGCCTTTACTTTTACTACTATTTGAGGTCCATTTTGCCGTGGTCAATTGGCATATGGAACAAGATTTTTTTAAAATTGATTAGTGTACAATCACATGTACCAAATTATTTAAAGGTAGTACGGGTAGACCGGAAATTATATCGTATCCGGCGCAATAGTCAACCTCACCTGCCCGTATCGGTTTTCATCATATATATATATCATATACATATATATTCAGCAGTGGACTTGAATAGGCTGATGACGATGATAATGAAGAACATTGGATATGATTACCACAATGACTTGATTTGATATTCTGTAATTCTTAAGGGATACTACACATACATTATAGTTTTTCTATTAATACTATGAAATGTAGGGATACTTCCTGAAATGTCTTACAGTTTCTTTAGGATATTCTTAAATACAGCAATAGTTAATTTCAATCTTGTCATTACGAATTATTTTTTCGTATATTAAAAAAGCCAACGTTTAACAAGCACACAAATGAATCAAAATACATACCCTGATACATATTAAATACTTTTATATCAAAATAAAAGTAGTCCTTCGCAAGGCCAGCGATGTTTTCCGGCGACGCCCGTCAAGTTAAATCACGCTGCAAGTATATAAGACGAGTGTTGCATTCTCGCAGCATCAGTGTGAGCACAGAGATCAACACAGACCAACCTATCAAAATGATGAAGCTGGTGGTGTTATCTTGCGTTTTGGCGGCGGCCTCTGCCACGGGCATCTTCGGGGGATACGTAGCACCCTACGCCCCATTGGCCTACGCCGCTCCCTACTTC
>DWCF01006314.1:0-12601 GCA_018230265.1 Delias oraia
AATTAATTTGATCAAATGAAAGTGATTGACTAGAACAGCTGAATTCAACTTAATTAACGTTAATTTCTAATAATGGTCTAGTTTAATGCGATAAAATTGCTTCGTGTCGATGTAAATGTCGTTCATAATGATTAAATAATTGACGTTGTATTTGTTTTAATTAGTTTTCCGTCCATCAAATTAAATCATTTCAATACATCCATAGGAGTCATACTTCTTAAACGTGGAGGTTGTATTGTAATTTGTTTTTTGAAAGGTAGATTTGTTACTATTTTTTCACATTTTATAGAAATCTATAGTATTTATATTAAATATAATAGATTATAATATAATATTTATATTATCACGTTATGGTAACATTTTACTTGGATTAAAATTTGTTTAGTATATAATTAGTGTATAAGTGTAATTAGTGTGTAGTGTAAAGTGGCACTTGCTTTTGTTTATTATCTACATAGATTGAACAAAATCATCAATGTTTTAATCATTCGTTACATATCTTCAAATTGAATTTACTTCGTACCCAAACGAAAATGTTACTGAAAATATAATATATCAACAAAATAAATCCCAACAATAGAGATAAGCTCAAAAGCCATTTAATTACGACACTATATTAATCACAGCCATCTGACAAAAAGCTAAGACCGTATTTAGTTACCTAATGAGTTCGGCCTTCAAGCAGCTTAAGGCGAAAGCGAATCTTACTCGTAAGCTTTCAAAACAGGATTGTATCCTATGTCAAATGGAAGATTACAGTCGCTTTAAATAAACTGAATATTGACTTGAAATATTATTATATGAAATTTTTTGATTTACTTTATTCATTCATGCGAAACCGTCAATATGAATAATTTCTAAATTATTGTGAAAAATACAGCTAAAATACTATTAGTAATATATTTAAGCCTTCAAGAAAATGATATTAATATCGTATAGTTGAGCATTTCTGATTATTTACATAAAATATATAACAATTGTTAAATTTATATTAAAATGATTTTGCTATTCAAACCATATATTCTGTTAATTAAATTTCTCTAACTGTAGTTAAATTACGAACTGATGCATATTTCTGAAGCATTACAAATGTGATGTGCTATTTCGGTGTACAGAATGTCTTTCCATGTAGCACATTCATTAGGTTCTATTTAACTTTGATACGAATGGACGGAACATATCAGAAATTAAGTTAGATTGAAAACTGACATGCTGAAGTGAACGTTGTTGATCAAACCGTGTACGATAATTTTCATTCAGCTAATTTCACAAAATGTGTGAAATTTTATCAAATATATTTTTCTTCAAATTACTCTTCATCCTACACTGTATTGTCAAGATGGTAATATGATGTTTTCATATTTCAAATTTTACTTTCCAGTGGAATTATTCAATCATAAGGTATAACAAAGTAGTTTTGTATGTGTTTTTATACTTGTGACTGACAAATACAATCTCCCGCCTGTATAATCTCTTATACAGATACGTTTTGTTCATTTTTAAAATATAAACATAATTTATAAATTAAAATTATCGCTCAATAATGACTGTTATCAGCCAAATCCCAAAGTAGAATGGTTTTGAATACAAAATAGCGGTGTGGCCAATTTAGACGTTCAGTTTGTCCTCGATGTTCAGAGAATTGTCCAATTTCACACACCATTGCCCTTTTCCTATGTCCAGAAGCCGATTTGCCTAAAAGCTTCGGTTAACTTGACCGGAATAATTTTATAGAAGACGATGCAACGTACTTCGCTTGTTCTGTGAATAATAAGCAGAGTGAAACATATAGCAAGTATAATATATATTGTAAATAATATTAAAACAAGACTTAATTATAACACACAGCTATTTTAGGCTAGAACTATACATGAATGCGCGGGCGCAGATTGGGGATATCGAAAACTTCCCTTGTAGAAATTTTAGGATGTGTTGTTTTTAAATTTTAGTTTACATAAGATATAAATAAATTATTTGTTTTTTTAAGCATGTGATTGAACCTCTCGAATTTATTAAACTTTAAATAGCATACACATCAGAATTATTGATATATCGAATTGAGATAATAGAATTAATTTATTTCGTATAATATTTTAAAAACTTTATCGTTTAGTTTTTACGTTTATTTAATAAAATGAACATGAAAAATAAAAATGAACATGTTAAAATTTTCTAAAATTATATATCGAAAGAATCTTAAAAAGAATATTTAAACTCTAAAATAAAAAAAAACTCTACAATCTAAAAAACTCATTAAAAAATTATGAGATACACGGTTTAGTTTAATTATTTTGTTATTAATTTATTATTATTAAAAGGCTTTAACAGAATTGTTGCCTTAAATTAGTTTGAGGAGTCATTTAAAGCAATTTTTGTGCTTTTTCACATACCTACGTTGGAAAAACTAATCTAAATGTATAATTTAATTTTTTAAATATCCATTCATATTCCTTAAAAATGCCTAAAATTGCAGATTTCAGGACTCGTTAAAACTAAGAGCGGTGGGCAATAACAGTAAATATGTAATGTCCGACACGCCCTTAGCCTTTATTACGATCAATGAATTTTAACGACTGATGCTGTTTATTAATGGTAGATGATGTTAGGAGATGATGTTCCACAGATAAACGTTGTAGTTTTAATAATAGTAACATTATGAAATTCTTCCAAAAAATTTATTCTATTAAGTTAGGATTGATTTTCAAAATAAATGAAATTTAACTTAACTGTCCTAAAAATGGGATGAATTTTTATCAAAATTCGTAAGCAAACGAAAAACCTTCCGAATTTTGTTGATAAACTTGTATCCATAAGTCTTAATCGCCAGTAAATAATACAAATATATTTTCTTAATAAAAAATAGATACCAATCTATAATAAAACATTGACTTACAGTTTTCAATTAATTTACTCATATTATAAAGGTATTATCTTAATAAAATTTACCCGTAAGAGAGCCATGCTGAAGCATAAGCTGACGCACTAATTGTGTCGGCTCGTCCAAAGTGATACCACGTGTTCACAGGATACTCAACGTGAAACGGTACTTGTACTTGTACTGTATTTCGCAGAGAGATAGAGAATATCGCAGACCTATAAAAATGACGCTTAAGTGGCCTAAAAAGCCGGCAACACAACCAATGCGCGGATTGTGGCGCGGTTGTCCACGGGCGGCGGTGTTCTCTTACCATATAGACCCCTTGCTCTGTTGTCATATAGCGGACAATAATAATAATATTTAAAGATGTAGTTGAACTGTATGGTGAACTAATTCCAAATTATATTTGTTCACAGCCGTATGACTTGTGTAATCCTTAATATCAACACTACGCTAAATTAGTCTGGAACAATTAGTTCAGTAGCAAACACTCAACACGTCATTCATCAAAACTGTCCTAATCCATTACGGTAATTAACATATTATTATTAATTACATGCAAAGTAAATGTCAACCTCGTGACCTATCTTATTGTGTTGTAAATGTGGGTACAACATCTTAGGTTTAATTTTTAAAAATAAAACTAATTTATTCATTTATATGTATAAGTAAAAATGGTTACTGACTTTTTTAAAGGTAAAATTTAATGAAACTGATTTAATTTTGTTTTATTCTATAGCTGATAACGGAGCAGGTGGGTGTCTTATGGTAAGAGAACAACGCCGCCCATGTGCAACCGCGCCACAGTGCGCGCATTGGTGGTGTTGCCGGCTTTTTACGCCGCTCAAGTGGCACTTTCAGGGCCTCCGATATCCTCACTCACTCTGAGAAACACAGTACATGTACCGATTCACGCTGAGTATTCTGTAAGCCCTCGTATCACGTCGGTCGAGCCGGCCCAGTTAGTGCATTAACATACATTTCAGCATGGCTCTACCACGGGTAAACGTCATAAAAGACTTAAGGTACGTTACAGCGCAATTTAATCTACCGCAACAAAGCTTATTCGTTCAAAAATAAACAGCACTGCGTTGAAAATAATTTAGACAAAAGAAACGAAACACAATTAAATAGTTTGCATAGAAGATGAAAAATACCTCTATATTTTAGTTGATTTAACTTAAGTTTATTGGGACAACAATTTCTATTTTACATATATATCAATAAAGTTTTTATTATGGTTATATATTTTAATGAGAGTATTATAAAATTTCTATGTATGCGGTGTCAGATCAGAATCTACCACAATAAACTAAAGGAATCGACAATAACGAAAACGGTAAAATAAAAACAATAAAATATTTTAACAATCGGTCATAAGGTTTAAATTTGTAATATGAAATTCATTTTATCATACTAATATTTTTGAAATTATGTCAAAGAGTCTTATTACCTATTCAGGTATGTACAAAATTCAAAGTTTTCCAATAATATTGCGCAATTATTTTGCATTACAAGTCAGTTTGGCTTATCCCAGCTTTACTTTCATTCTCTTAAGCTAATTTTACCTTCTGATATGAAGTAAATTTTAATACTGGAAGTTCAATATCTTATTGAGAATTAGATTTATAAATAATCATAACAAATTCAGCGTTTAATTCACCATATTCATCCATTTATAACATGGAGTCGTTTTATCTTAAATTGTAAATTATCATATCAATATCATATATAAAACAAAGCGAACTTGTTCAATACTAATTAAATGTTTCATCAAAAGCATCACCTAATGCTATGAATTAAACTTTTGCTACATCTTGATTTATAACTCTCTGACTTTGCGTTATTACTTAAACTTAAAAGTTATATCTTAAGTTTGTACACCGGCACGTGAGTTAAAATTAAGAAACACTGTTCATTGAAATATTATTTTAGTTCCCTTGAGTAAGTAATTTTACTCTTCCCAATATACAAAAATAATACTTTATACTTTTATGATTCATCTTATACATATAGAATATCTTATTATATATTTTTATTTAATATTATTGTACAAAATATCTGTGTTGTAAGTATGCTGCTTGGATAATGCCGCTTTTCGCGCAAATTTTGAATTCTCCTTTTTTGTAAAAAATAACTAAAAACTAAGTAGAAGACGGATTAGTGTTATTAAAGGACGTTTTAAGATAAATTCATTCCACTTAATAAGTAGCCATTTTTACTATTCTCACAATATAGATTAAAAAATAAATAAAGACTGCCTTTAATTATAAATGAAATTGATTAAGAAGTACTAGTAACAGATAAATGAAGTATTTTCCCTGAATCGAGTTGTCGCCTCCCAATATCCGTTGGGAGGCAATTACGAAGTCGAAAGGCAAAGCAACGGGATATTACCGATACTAAATAGACAAAGGAACAATGAAAAGTGAGCTTATTATGACGTTTCAATTGTATTGTAACAGTAAATTTGAAATACCTCTATTAAATACATAATTCGATATTGGAAAATTAACGGAAATCTGATTCATTATTTGAACTTGAAAGAGATCATTTATATACGACTCTGTTAAATAAAATTCACAATTATCTTCTGTCTGTTTGATAATTTTTTTAAAATTATATTACCTAATACAACAAAACAACAAAACTTAAATGTTCAGGTTTTATATTATTCGTAACAATAATAAAAAATAGTTAAAAAATTGTAAAAAAAATGTGTGGCTACATCAGAACATTATTATTTAGTATATGCCCAAATAAAATAAATACCTTTAATAGATCAATTGAAATGGAACAATTACTTTTATAGAGAATAATTAATCTGTAAGGGAACAGAAGTTTCATACGATAATTTGCCTTTGTCCTCCTTTGATCTTAGCGTATTGCGTTTCATACAATTTAATAGATTCGATTCATAGTAAGTGGAAACAATTGCTTATCAACTATTAATCTTTGCCTCACTGTGTTAGGGAAATTTTAAGTAATGTACATATTAAAGTACGTTTTAGACAATTAAAAGCAAATTATAAATTCAAAATATTTACAAATTATTCCAAGTGTAAGTATAAATTTGTACTTTGTTAAATAATATTTAATTTTATTAATGTGAGTAGAACACGAAATACATTTATTAAATGAATGTTCTAAATATTTTGTGTTAGGTATGGTGAATTCATTTAGATTTATGGCGTGTCGCAAAACTGTAGTGTTTGTAATTTTGTTATAATATACGTTTGCTGTTCAACTATAAAGGCATACTTGAAATAAAGTTATTTAGACTTAACAATCGCATCTCCACAAGCACTAATCAAAGACCTTTTTGCTCCCGCTCAAGCGGTCACCTTAATCTCTTAACCATTCCGCCCTTCGTTAGGCCCCGGCAATAAATATTGTATGGACACATCCAATTTTACTCGCTACTAGTTGGGAATGGCTACTACTGAAATATTACCTTTTATCCATTTTTCAAGAGACTCTCTTTGATTTTACTTTATTTTCTCAATCTATTTGTAATTTATATACACTTTATTTCGTGAGATACGCTATTCGAATTCTAAAAATTACTAAATTTTTTCGTGAATGTTATAAGCATTATTCATTAGTCGTGGCAATGTTAATTTAAATCAAAGTGATAAATTACAAAGCTGCTACAAACTTTCGTCATTCATAAAATTTTCGATATAAAAACAATTCTAATTAAACAACAAACACGGAATTTTTTCATGCTATTTGTAAAACAACAAAATATTGTTTAATAATATCTTAAATTAAATGTACAATTCATGCATATATGCATAATATCACTAAATTATTTTTTTTACGAAGGATCTTAAAATATACAGATTTTTTCGCTTAAAGTACCTCCACATAATCGCTAAGCGTATTCCTATACTCACACATGGTAAACAAAGTTAGAGTATTCGGTTACAAATGGATTTCAAATGTTTGTTTATAGTATATTATCCTAGAATCTACGAATTCCGAATATTGAATTAGTAAATGAGCAAATACTGTTTCCAGCAACATTGTTCGAATGCAATGCCTTACAATAAAATACCTAATAATGTTGTTTAATTAACGTTAAACTTGATTCTTTGTATGTAAAATATTCAAATCATACTTTATAGGTCATTATATTTAATATATTATTGTTTATATTGGTAATTTGATTATATATGTACAAAAACACAAATAATAAATATAATAAAAACATTTAATAATTTAGAAAGATAAGTCAAATCAATAATTTTTAAACTTTTAAATTTTCTTTTAAAATCTTCGGTTCCCACAGATAAAATATGTCGTTTCAAGAAAAAATTTCAATATTTTTAACGTCGCTACGTAAATATGGACTCGATCACTGTGAACTTGAAGAGATGCTGACAAATATAAGTGTCTTGCTGAGGACAGTTACACTCAACATTGACGTAAGAAACAGGAAACGTGAGTACATTCATTACGAAACATTGTTAGACATTGTTATTCTTTAATAAAAAAATTGTATACTCTTATTCCAAATGAGAAATGTGTATTGTTAGAAATTTAACAATTAGGATACATATTATGTCTTAAGCACCGAAGCTCATTTGTAGCTTCGGTGCAATTTACAGTGTATTTTCTTCCGTAGTTATTAAAGACTTTATAATATAATGTAATGAAAAATAATCAAAATTTTCACGCAATTTATAATATATTTTGTTGTTTTTACTTTACAGGAATCCCACTTATTAGCTACTTGTTAACAATAATTGGTTTCCTATGCTACTACTATATCTATTTCTTCTCGATGATCTGGTGTGCCTTTTTTGTATATCGTCGGTCCGGCGACTTTGTAGGTTCGATAATCATATTCTCACAAGGAGCCTATACCGAATCTTGCGCTATTCGTCTGCTATTTATGCTAATTAATAGGTACTAAACTTGATGTATTAAGTACAAATATTTCAAAGCTTTCAAATGGAACCAATTTAAATTTGATATTATGCACTCGTTTACCCGTGGTAGAGCCATGCTTAAGCATATCACTAATTGCGCCGTCTCATCCGAAGAACATATCACGGCCACTCAAAACACTCAGCGTGAATTGGCGCGGTTGTCCAAAATAACTTTAGCTGCACTTAAGATGTTAAATCGATGTAATTACTCTTATTATTTCCATATAAATTCACTATCACGCTTTCAATTGCAGTAAAGTAATAAGAGAAATTGTGGAAAGATATCGTGCTTGTAGCACGCAAGTAAAACCAGGAAGTCGGCTAGCGAATAATATTCTGAAGCATTTGAAAACTGTGAAGAAAAGAGGCTCCTTTATTTGGCTCGCTCTGGTGAGCAATGCTTATATTTACATGGTGTTACCGCTTTTTCTGCCGGGGAGGCAGTTTCCTGAGAACAAACTTATTCTATACGGTAAGACGGTGGCTCTGCTTTCACAATATAACAATTTCTATAAATGATAAATGATACAAAGAGTATTTAGAATAACTTTTGTAGCTATATTAAAATTAAACGGCTCACGCGTACTTATTCTGGTCATAAGTTAAATAATTAAAATTTTATTGAAAAGGGTGAAACTATTAATTTTATTTTAATAGTATAGCGGACAACGGAGCAAATGGGTAAGAGAACACCATCGCCCATGGACTACCGCGCCACAGTCCGCGCATTGGTTATGTTGCCGACTTTTTTTACGCCACTTAAGCGGAATTTTTATGGGCCTCCGATATCCTCACTTACTCAGCGAATCACAGTACAAATACCGTTTCACGCTGAGTATTCTGTTAGCCCGTATTACTTTGGACGAGCCGGCGCAATTAGTGCGTCCGCATATGCTACCGCATGGCTCTCCCACGGGTGGGACAATATTAAGACACTCGCGCGCCCACTGTCAAGCCCATCCAGAGGCCGAATAAATTATAAACTAAATAATAATTGTCCGGACCGGGATTCGAACCCGATACCTCTCGGTTCATGGTAGACTTCTTAAAACACTCCGCTACGAGGCTCTTAATATTACTATATAATTATGATTGATATATATGATAAGAAATTTACTTATATATATTATGTAACTAAATTAATAAAATAAATTCAGTGAAATAGTGTTTTCAGGTTTAGAGCCAATGACTGAGACACCTAACTATGAACTAGCATATATGCTGTATTGTTTCGCTGTTCCCACTGCAACAAACAGCCTTGCAAATTGTACTGTTCTTATGATTATCTTGTTCGGCTACACAGAAGCACTACTTTTAGGTTTAAGCGAAGAACTAAATTGTATGTGCGATGACGCAGAGATTTACTTAAAAGAGAGCTATGTATTTAAAGATCCGAGAATAAAGGCAAAGGAAATGAACAATTTCGTACGAAAACGTTTGAAATTCATTATTAAACTGCACAATGAAAACATAGATCTGTTACAGAATCTCGAACAAGTGCTCAGAGCGAGCATGGCTCTTGAGTACTTGGTTTTGATGGCCGGTCTAATAACAGCTTTATTGGGTGGTATCGAAAACACATATCTTGAGATTCCTTTTGCATTCGCTCAGCTGTGCTTAAATTGTTATTTGGGGCAGAAAATAATTGACGCAAGTAATACTTTCGAGACAGCGGTGTATGGTTGTAAGTGGGAAATGTTGGATTACTCAAATCTGAAAACTGTCCTCATTGTTTTACGAAATTCTCAGAAGACGTTAAAACTGTCAGCTGGGGGCGTGGCGACTTTGAGTTTCCCTTGTTTAATGTCTGTTATTAAGTCGAGTTACTCTTTCTATACTACTTTGCAGTCAACACTAAAGTAGATCGTTATTTAATCTACAACTCACCCACTTTTATTCATTTAATATTTTTATGCACTAATTTAATAAATAACACATACAATAATTGTTTTTTTTAATTAATAAAATTTAAATATATCGCATTTAAACAATAATTAAATAACATTTAGCTTAAATCTATAGACTCAAAAAGGAATATATGCATAAATACGATTTTATTTAATCAAATTATGAATTCAAATATCACAAATTGATTCAATAATACTGTTCAGTAATTTTTTGTAACTCCTCAATTCCCCTATTGGGCGTTCCATCAAAATCGCAAAGTAATTGTGGAAATTAAAACATTTAAACGATTTATGCTAAAATTATACTAATGCGGGCTCCGGCCGGCTCATCTACATTTAAATTATGGCCTTAAATAAAACTCTAAGGAATAAATGGCTAAGTTGTTAATATATCTAAAAGGATTTTAGGATGATTTAATTCCTGCCTTTGTTAGAAGGGGAAAGGTTATGTTAATCTATTAAAATATAATAATTATTAAATAAGTTTCTGCAAAGGAAGTCTAGTCCAGCAGATTATCCAGAATTTGTAAACATTTGATTGTTGATAATATATTTCATAATTCAACATACATGATTAAACAACAAACAAATTCTCTGGACAAACTATTAACTAAGAAAAACTACAATGTCAATGTTTTTACAAAGTATCGAATAATATCGAAGAATAATCCTATTAAGTTAATAATTTAACAGACACTCGAGGTGCGGTAAATGGCAGTTACAATGTGTTAAATAGCTAGATAATAATTAAGGAATTACATTGACTCCATAACTCGTTAGGAGCTACTACCGCTGTTGAATAATGTTCCTATAAAATGAATTTCAAAGATATATATCGCAAAAATTTGCAGAGAATTTTATCATATGATTGGAATAAATGTGATCTAAATACAATGGTAGAAAATGTTAATTTTCTCATGAGAAAACACGCTGTAAATGTTGATAAAAGAAACAAAGAACGTAAGTATTAGAACTAGAAGTAAAATTATTTGGTAGTATTTGGTTGATAAAATGTTTAATTACTCTATTTTGAAGTGTCATTTATAAACAAGACCGACGATCTTTAAAAAAAACTTAAACTCAAGATTTACAAATTTCGTACTACGAAACGATCTGTTACAATATTGAATGTTTTTCTAATAAGTATTTCTAAGAAAAATCAATTTCGTGGTTCATATGTAAAAAAAACAGGTTAAATTAATCAATGCATAAAAGATTGAGTATTTCTTGGTCCACCGTAGGCTGTAGTAGTAGGTAGAACTAATAGAATAAAATAATAAATAAATATTAGAATAGGCTATGAACACAAAACTCACACCTCTGTAATTTGGAAATACACACTTCTTACTAAATAAGTAGTTTTATTTCAGCGATACCGTTAATATTTTATATTCTTACAATAATCTTTTTGCTCTGCTATTACTACGTGTACTTGGTCTCCGTTTCTTGGTTTATTTTCGTACATTATCCAGCAACTGGTGATTTCGTAGGTGCTATAATAGTATTCTCGCTAGGAGCATTTACGGAGACCTGTCCCATTAAATTATTATTCATGATATTTAATGGGTAAGTACTTACATTATATAATAATATTATAAATTAGATTAGTGAAACATAAAAAAGGATTAATTGATCACAAATAAATATTAAATGATCACTGAAGCTAGCTATGCTTCTTTATTCTTATTGTAAAATATTCTAATATCTCTAATGAAATATATACCTTTACATTACTAACTTTTTCAGAAAACTGATAGCAAATGTTGTTGAACGCTACCTAATATGTGATTCTCAAGTTGATCGTAATAGTCGGCTCTATAAGAACATTCAAAAACATCTCCGCGTTGTTAAGAAGCGTGGTATAATAATATGGCTGACTTTGGTCTCACTTTCGGAGATCCACTGCTTTACACCTTTTTTTATACCCGGAAGACACTTTCCAGAGGACAGATATGTCATATATGGTACGACTTTAAATAGTTTAAATTTTTTATCATTCCACAAGTTAGCGTTTTTTAAGGCATTTTGTGCCGCAAACCACCGCTTTATGGAACCACCTGCAAAGGTATTCCCAAACCAATACGACATTTAAAAAACCTTCAAAAAAAGATCGTATCTGTTCCTTAAGGCTTATCTTAGATGAGCCTTCTTCTCGTTTGCCACCGTTTCATTAAAAAAATATCATCATCATCATTTCAGCCGTAGCATGTCCACTGCTGGACATACGCCTCCCTTTCGTACCTCCACGCATATCTGTCGGAGGCGACCTGCATCCAGCGTCTTCCGGCGACCTTTATAAGTTCGTCTGTCCATCTTTAGGTGGATGTCTTACGCTGCGCTCGCTAATCCGTACTTCATTCTTACACTTTTCGGCCTCATCGGCTATCTGCTAATCATTGTAGCATTTTAATAGCACAGAAACAAAAATTTTGAATTAAAATACCTGAAAGGTCAAGGGTGGTGTTCGTGTTATAATCCTTTATATTCAATTTGGCTATAAAAAGTACCTTTGTTCTGCAATTCTTTAATCACGTATTTTTTAATAGCCTCGTAGCTAAGTGGTTTAATAGGTCTACCATGAAGCGAGAGGTATCGGGTTCGAATACCGGTCCGGACAATTATAAATTATAATTTATTCGATCTCTGGAAGGATTTGACAGTAGCCGGGCGAGTGCCTTAATACAGTCACATGCGTGGGAGAGCCATGCTGAGGCATATGCGGACGCACTAATTGGGCCGGCTCGTCTAAAGTAATACGGGCTCACAGAATACTCAACGTGAAACGGTATTTGTACTGTGTATCGCTGAGTGGTGAGGATATCGGAGGCCCTTAAAAAATGCCGCTTAAGTGGCGTAAAAAGCCGGCAACACAACCAATG
>DWCF01006315.1:0-12600 GCA_018230265.1 Delias oraia
TTTAAATTTATAGGTTATTATGTATATCATTATGTAATCAAGACTGCATTCTATCGAACAGATGAACTATTCTTTATTTCTATAAAGAATAGTTCATCTGTTGAAGTTCTCTTCAACCATCTAAAGACTCTACAAATAAAAAATTAATCGAGTATCTTTTTCCAATGAACAATGCACAAAAATTATTATTTGTAAATATAATAAATCATATTCAATAAGTAATAAAATAACAGAAATGCATTAAACTAAAATATATAAAAACTCTAGCGAGTCATTTAGACATACAATGCTGATATTCAAGGTTAAATAAAGAAATGAAAACAAAAAATAAATAAAAATAAAACGTAAAAAAAAGTAACCCCCAGTTAGCCAGTTGTATACAACTATGGTGTAACTTAAATAAATGAATAAAGAACACATACAAATTTCTAATAAATAAACCACAGTGAGGCAGTTTGACACAACTTTTCTTCACCCGTGGGAGAGCCATGCTGTAGTATGTTGACGCACTAATTAGCTCGGCTCGTCCAAAGTAATACCACGGGTTGACAGGATACTCAGAGTGAAACGGTACTTGTACTGTGTTTAGCGGAATGAGTGAGGATATTGGAGGCCCTTAAAATTGACATTTAATCGGCGTAAAAAGCCAGCAACACAACCAATGCGAATAGTTCGCAGTTTTTTATGGGCGGCTGTCTGTCTTTCTATATAAAAGGAGACCCACCTGCTCCGTTGTCCACTATAGAATTAAGTTATGGTCAAACAAAAATGAAAAATGAGTTAAGTCAAATCAATACAGAAAAATCAATCCCCTAAATTTAAACAAATTATCAATATAAATTAAATAACGCAAGACACCATTAAAGGGTGATAATAAAAGAAAAACAAAATTATATCGAAGAGAATCAGACACATCGCAACAGCAAAATCGTTCGCTAATGAGCAGCATACCTTCGCCCGAATGAACACCCTTCGCCAATGCCCGTGTCTCTTACCTGAAACAAAATTTTTTTATCAGTTAATAAATTCTTTAGTGTTAAATTTAGAAATAAAACTATTTCATATTGTAATGCAAGTTATATTGTATCCCAGTGGTACAGTCAAACCATTGTTTTGGAGTATGATGAGTAATTCTGAGTCATTCTTAAGATAATGCGGTCTCAGACTAATGCGTTCAAGGTCATCTCCTCTCTGAGTGCACTCTTAGTTTATTTATGTGTCTAAGTTATAACGGATAACGGGGATGATGGGTCCCCTGATGATAGAATACTAGGTTGATGTATAGGTGTTGTGGCACTTTAGTTGTGTTGACGGCTTTTTACGCCACTGAAGCAATATAATTATGATGAGATAACCTAAGTAATACCGCTAAACACTACAAGTATTTCACGCTGGTAAACTGTTAGCCATATGGTATAGTCCATGGAATTTTTTTTCGCTTTTCCACGGGAAAAGACAATCGCTGAGACACTGTGAGGTCCTTTCAAAGATCTAATAAATTATTATTTTTTATTCGGATCAAGAATTGAATCCGATACCTTTGTGGTAGGATTATAAGACGACTTAGCTAGAATATATACGAATATAATAAAAATTTGATAGATTGTTCTTCTAAAAATTATTTCATATGACTGTTTATCGAATATTGTACATAGATATTAAAGAATATGTTATTATTATATTATATTATGAATATGCTATATAGATATTTTAAAATTAAGAGCAGAACTAGGAGGCTTTAGTTTCAAAATTCACCCGAATGCTGTCACCACCATTTTTCCTGTTTGCAATGTCAGTTGTTGACACTTCCGCCAATATCCGGCGCATTCTCGTAATATCCTGTAGGTAACCGTAAAAGCATATTGAAAATTCCCTTTTCAAATTTCTTAACGAGATTTAAACAAAAAAAGGCTTTATTATGCGCCACGGTACTACTATGAAGAGCACCGTCTTTTTATTAGATCTTGTTAATAGCCAATTTATAATTCCAACTTTATTTTATAACAATATTTTTATTCTTTAGCGGACAACGCTGCAGGTGGGTCTCCTATATGTAAAGAGAACATCACTGCCCATAAGTAACCGCGGCACAGTCCGCGCATTGGTTGTGTTGCAGCTTTTATGCTGTTTAAGAGGCACTTTTAAGGGCCTCCGATATCCTCACTCACTCTGAGAAACACAGTACAAGTACCATTTTACGCTGAGTATTCTATGAGACCGTGGTATCATCACTTCGGACGAGCCGGCCCAAATAGTGCGTCCACATATGCTTCAACATGGCTCTCCCACGCGTGCCACAGAATTAAGAAACTCGTCCGCCCACTATCAAGCCCTTCCAGAGACCGAATAAATTATAAATTAAGTTTTTGTTTGGAGCGGGATTCGAACCCGATACCTCTCGCTTCGTGATATACCTATTAAACCGCTTAGCTACGAGGCTCTCAAAATCACTAAACTTTTTTTTAGTTGTGTTAATCGAGAGATGATATTAATAGACTTTTATCGTTATCTCTTATTTTCAGGTAAATATAGTTTAATTTGAAAGTATGTTATAATATCTATATATAATATACCTACTCATTAAATAACTTAAAACCAGTTTATTTTCAGAGAAACAAATTCAAGATTATTTATTCATCCCGAATTTAATTTCATAGAAGTGTTTATTTTAGAATTCTATGCTTATACGTCTATCTGTCACATCAGGTTTTAAGCAATTCGAATACTAAGAAAAATATAGTGAGTCGTACTACAAAGTACAAGAATTCTTAAGCAATAGTGTCATTTACGATTTGGAATTGACTATTCAACCTGTATCTATATTCAGGTTTTATTTTATGCCTATAAAATTAAAAGTATTTTAAAAAGAATAAACTGTTTGCACTCGTTGAAGAGACATGCAAAAGCTTATGCTGTTGGACAAATTGGGCCAGCCCGTCCGTAGAGACACCACGGGTTCCGAAAATACTCAGCGTGAAATGGCACTAGTATTATTGTACTGTGTTTTGCTCAGTGGTTGACGATGTCGGAGGCTCTTGTAATTATGGCGTAAAAAGCTTAAAAACACGACAACACAACCAAAGCATGGACTGTGTTGTTGAGCGCGGTTGTCCATGGGTATTCTCTTACCAAATAGGAGACCCACCTGCTCCGTTGTCTGCTATACCATAAAAAACCATTGTACATTCAAAAAACCATACACTTAAAGGCAACGCATCTGTAACTAAACTCTGGCTACAGTGTTCTTTGTTTACCTCCATATATAAAATAGTATTGAATCAAAAACTACAATATAGATTAAATGTATGTTATTCAAAGCTAAAATGGTGATGGATAGTTTTATTACTTACTTGTAATCTGAACATTTAACTCGCACCAATCAATTTAAACTGAATCACTTTCGGTTAACGTGACGAAAAAATGACAAATAAATTTGAAAACATTTTTAAAATCCACGTTATATAAATAAAAATCGTCACACATCTAAGCGTGCTACCACTCTGTTGTATCAGCTGCATATAGAAGTATTTCTAAACATATACAACCCTAAAAGGCCGGAAACGCACCTGCAGCCCAACAGGTACTTTGAATTGCCTTCAGATTTTCATTTAAGTTCTTTTTTTAATATAATGCACAGGGAAGATTCTTAAGGCGATAAGACTTAAACTTTGCAAGGAAAATAATTATGCGGGGCGAGTGTATAAACACCCATCCTAATTGTGTTAACTTATCGGGAATGATACCACGGGCATACAGTATCAGCGTGAAATAGTTCTGTGTTTAGCTGGAAGATTAAGTATACCAGCTGTCTCAGTACGTCTTACATACGTCAACACAACCACAGCGCGATATGCAGTGCGGTTTTTAAGATAAAATCAGTCGCGGATGCGTTACAGGAGATTAAAGTAAAGTGAAATAAAAAAAACAAGTTCAAATAAACTTTGTACGGATTTTTAATCCTTATCAACGTAAACTACCCTTTATTACTAAGTTACATATAAGCTAATAATTCGTTTACACGCTTGAAGGTTTTAGCTGTATCCCATAAGCTCTAAGTTTGACAAGCTTAAAAGCTATCTAAGCTCGTTCAATATACATTCCGAACTGGAGAACTGCTTATGGACTTATCTGATTAATATTTTTTTTAATGGTATAGAGGACAACGGAGCAAGGTCTCCAATATGGTTAGAGAACACCGCAGCCCAATTACAACCGCGCCAAAGTCCACGCATCGGTTGTGTTGTCGGGTTTTTACGCAGCTTAAGCGGCACTTTTAAAAGCTTTGATATCCTTACTCTCTTTGCGAAATACAATACAAGAACAGTTTCATGCTGAGTATTATGTGAGTCTGTTGTATCGCTTCGGACGAGCGGGCCCAATTAGTGCGTCAGCATATGCTTTAGCATGGCTCTTCCAAGAGTAGTATCTGTGGTTTTTACACACTTACACAAATAACCAATGTGGCCGCCATATTAAATGTACGTGCATTAAAATGGTTACGAATAAGTTACGTATGAGTACAAAAAACACTTTTAATGTTTGTTCAAAATCCGACGCAAAATTTATAAGTCTATTTAGCTGAACAATACATTCTATATACACGATTGTACTGGTGGTTTTTCACAGTTGCCAAGCGTGTGAATGTATCATTTAAGTTTAAAAATGTATTATACAAAACATCAAAGAAATATAAATAGAAAATCCAGTTGATTACGGCGAGAAAACTTTCAGACACGTTTTGAATGAGCTCACAACTTGAAATACGTGTATATTTCATGAAAAATGTAATAAAAATTCTGATTTAATACTTCAGCAATGGGCAAAATGCCGATTCATGAAGAATACGTATAATATAATAAATGATATTTATTTCGCAATCTCCACAAATACTTGAACTTTATGGTATGATATTAAAGTTTATTTTTACTTTTAAGTTTTATCACGTTTAATGGTTTGTTTGGTATTATAGAAAAGTGTTTTTTTACACCATTGGTGGAAAACTAGCAGGAGGCTGAAAAAAAATCTGCTTAAAATGACCGAAAAGTGTGAGAATGGAGACCGCGGATCAGCAAGCGCAGCGTAGGACGTCCACCAGCAAAGTGATAGAAGACCTTATAAAGGTCACCGGAACACGGTGGATGCGGGTCTCCTCCAACCGGTTTTCATGGAAGTCCGAAGCAGAGGCCTAGGTCCAGCATTGGACGTCCTACGGTTGAAATGATGATGATGACAATAAAAATGTATCCAAGTATTAAGGGTTAATAATAGAACCGGATAGGTTGCCTGGGTAGGATGACCTCTGTCGGGGTCCAATATTTAAAAAAAAAACGTTTCTTTTTGTGTGTCAACTGCAACAACATCACATTAATATACTATTATTCGGTTTTATCTAAGGTTAAGCTTCTGTTTGAATCGATGAGATCTATAAAAATAAACATATCTACCCATCATAACACAATATAACTTTACTTTGTTGATTGATCAATCAATCAGACAACTAGTATTGTATTACAATGTCGCCTCATAAACTTGCGGTTGGAAATATCCATAAGAGGATTTATAACTAAATGTATTCTTTATTATGTAGCGGACAAGATATCACTATCGCCCATTAACAATGATAACATATAACATAGCATCCGGTGTCCTTACTCAGAAAACTTTAAGTACTGTTTACGGATCCCGTGGTATCAATCCAGACGAAACGTGCCGGCTCAGCAATATGCTTCAGCATGGCTCTCCCACAGGGATTGCATATATAACGGAGAACGAGATGTATTTAATAGTTATTGATCACCTTTAACATCTTCGCAACGCAGCAACGGCCCAGCAGAGAACTGGGTTGTCCATGGGCGGAAGAGGAGTTGGGTTGTCAGATCAAGTCGCCCTAATTAGGGATCTTTATACCACGAAATCTATTATTGCACTAAATTAGGAACCCTGAATATCTTATTGCTATAATTCCCTATTGCTCCATATATTATAAAGCTGAAACATTAATCGAATATACTGTTATTAAAATTTAATCTCAAAACATAACTGAGCATAACGTTGGTATATGTTACTCTATTATGCGGTGGGTCAATGTAATTAAGGTGGAATGATTTAATTATCTATGTAAACTATGTATATGGCTAATCTAATGAAGGGGAATATTTAAATCTTTGCATTACCCTCGGTACATGTATGTGGCTATTACAATATACTGTATTCTATACAAATGTCCCAAATTCAGTAGTGTTGATACCTCGATAAAAAAACATTTCTTTCTCGTTGTTTTATTGCTTTATTAATTTTAATTTAAGTAAATTTTTACTTATGAATCATAGTAAGTTTTAGGTGAAAAGTTTATACAAATGAAACATCTTTATAGTGAACGATATAGTTTTACTTTAGTTTGTCGTTGACAATGACATGTGACATTGATGATTTTTTTTGAATTTAAGTGCATATCTTTAATTATTTTGGAATCAATCAATTATACCATCAATGCACCTGAAAAATAGTCTCAAATTGTCGTTTCTATTGTTTTTACAAGTCATTGGATTTTTTTTTAATGTTTATGTAATATAATATGTAGTTGTATATATATATTTTTTAATTGTTAATATTTTTTGTTACACAGCAATACCATTTAGTCGTTCTTCAAACTATATTTAACAATTATTTAATATAATATCCTTATATTTTTATTTTTTAAAAAATATTATTCATAAGTCATACCCTGCAATCTAAATAATTAGAGTACCTGTATATCCTTATACTGTGTTATCTCTGACTCTGGTTAATTTAATAATTTAATTGGTTTCAAATATTGGTTAATTTTAATAATTTGAATTTCTCTTTGAACTCTGTATTTTTTCTCGATTCTCTGTCGTTTTTTATGTAAATATCAGTAAACTGACAATGCCAAAAATGTGACCGCTAGTCGTAGAAGCCAAAAAATACGAAGAATTTAATAAATACTAAAATGTATGTTAGAATAAAATCTATTGTGTTGTTACATTATTTCGTCTATGCAAAGGCGAAATTGAGCGCTAAATTCTGGTAATATGCTGCGGTTTTGTAACAATAGATTTTGAACGGTACGGGAAATTCAGAGGAAAATTCAATTATCCAAGATATTGCAAATTCAATATCTGATATGGCGGATAATTTTCTATCTGCATTAAGCGAATTTATTGTAGCACTAAGTTTTTCATTCACTAACGATCAAACCCATATTATGTATTTATTTATTTTCCGGTAAAACTATTAGTTGCCATAAATAAGTTTTTTTAAAATTGTATAGCAAATAACAGAAGAATTGGGACTCCTATATGGTAAAAGAACACTGCCATACACAGTCCGCCCATCAGCGAAAAGCAGTAGAAGTACCGTTTCATATACAACTAGCATTTTACGATAAGTATTCTATGAGCCCGTAGTATCACTCATCGTCGGGCCAATTACTGCGTTAGCTTCAGCAGGACTTCCCACGAGTTACAGTATTAAGATACTCGCACGGCCACTGTCTAGCCCTTCTAGAGTCCCAATAAATTAAGAATTAAATTATAATTGTTCGAACCGGGATTCGAAACCAATACCTCTCGCTTCATGGTAATTAAACGACATAGTTATGAGGCTCTATTTTATAATCAAATACATATTTATTAACATATATCATCACCCGTGGAAGAGCCATGCTGAAGCATATGTGGATGCACTAATCTCGGAGACTCGTCTGAAGAGATACCACCGGCTCACAGAATACTCAACGTAAATCTATATTTGTACTGTGTTTCGCTGAGTGAGTGAGGATATCGGAGGCCCTTAAAAATGCCGCTTAAGTGATGTAAAAAACGGGCAACACAACCATTGCGCCGTCTGTGGCGCGGTTGTTCATGGGCGGCGGTGTTCTCTTACCATATAGGAGATCCACCTGCTCCGTTGTCCGCTATACTATTAAAAAAACAGAGTCAAATACACGACATAGATACATATGTATAGTCAATAAGACTGGTTTTTTTTCAAATACAGTAAAACTTTGTTGAATCTAACCTCGATTGGTTTAAAACAGAATCATGAACAAAACGATTTGTTCCCTTTCCTTCAAACAGCAAAACCGCCATTACACGAAATCTCAACCCTCTATTAGTCCAAACAATCACTGAGTCCAAGCCATTTTGGTATACCCAAGTATAACTTTCTGTATTCCTTCCATAACTCGAAAAATTACATTTTATTACAAACATGGTAATATTTCTTTAAAACTTTACGACTTGATTAATTTAGAATTATTTCATAATTAAAATAAAAATAATTTACAGACTTTATAGAGTGAATATATGTGTTTAACAATGAATCTAAACCTACAGAGGTTGAGATTGTCGAATCAAAATCAGCATAAATAAAAAAAATTGTCATGTCCCTTCAAATAGAGGCTCTATTGTATTAGCTAAGCAAAATCCTTCAATCCCATAAATAAGCTGTTTTGTAGACCTTGAGCTCACAATCAAATATATCTTTTTAATAGAATTAAAAAATGACATTTTTAAATGAATAATATACATCTCCATGTTATATATTCTATGTAAAGAAATTTAAATTTCTTAATTTGAAATATATTAATAATATGAAATATATAAATATATTAATTTACGCACTTAGCGCTGTCACTGCGTAAAAAGCTAATGTCATTTTATTTTTAGAGGCTGAGTGATCCTTTACGTAATAGCTATAAAGAATGAAATGAACTTATATTATGCTATGGCGGACAACGGAGCAAGTGGGTCTCTTATATGGTAAGAGAACACCACCACACATGAACAATAGCGCCACAGTCCGCGCATTTGTTGTGTTGCCGGCTTTTACGCCGCCGGCGCAAGCGGCCTTGTCGGTTAAAGCGACACTTTTAAGGGCCTCTGATATCCTCACTCACTCTGCTCAACACAGTACAAGTACAGTTTCACGTTGATAATTCTGTGAGCCCGTGGTATCTTGGGATGCGCCGACCCAATTAGTACGTCAGCATATGCTTTAGCATGGATCTCTCTTAAAAATAATAATAAAAATATTGCAAAAATAAACTCTAGAAGAGTAAATAATGTCGTTTCTTCGTTAACAGAGGAAAAGTTTTATTCAATTAAAGATAAAAAATGGAGATAGAAACCTTATATTTATAGTATGTATATTACCTTGCGGTAAGTGGTAGGCGAAACCTTTACAACTATTTTACGTAGAGCGTAACTGATACTATCACCTGCCCAAGCCGCATTGAAACCAAGGACAACGCCATATTATTATGAAAGGAGCATCGTCGCGAATATTCTCAGCCAAATTGAGCCCAATTGACGTGGCCGTTACATGACGTAATTGTAACCTGTCGGAATGCCGCGTTACGGGTCTGCGCGGGCGAATGTTTCAATTTTTAACATATTACAAGTATGCTTCGGTTTGGATCGATGGAAATAAGATTAAGAATAAATAAAGCCTCAACGCTAAGTGGTTTGCGCCTACCACGAACGAGAGATCGGGTTCGAACCCGGGTCCGAATAAAAATTCATTCATTTTCAAATCAATTCATTCATTCTTTTTACGAGTGAGCGTGTTGAAGGCATTTTATGCTGCATTTGCAAATAGTTTTGTATATGAAAATAGGTAGACAAAAGAGCAGGAGACATTTAGGATATGAGATCCATCGCCCATGGACAACGACTGCTCATACTAGGCCACAAGTCGTTGCAGGCCTTTTAGGAGTATTTACGCTCTCTTTTTGAAGGTTCCTAAGTTAATGGAAATATCACTTCAAGCAACTGATTCATACAAGACTTAGTGCGTTATGTTATAGGCGTTCACTCATTAGTATTAGTGAGTTTTACTCACACGTGCATAAACCTTTTTATACTGTCATATATGTGCGCCTTTGCAAGAAAACAAACAAATAATCTAGGGATCTTCAAAAACAGAAGGTAATACCAGAGACCGGCTGTGCAACCGTGGTTCTACCCAAAAGCCTTCTAGGAGAACCGTCGGATTATTTTATATAAAAAACATATTACTAAGTAATAGTCAGTTTACAAATGTATTTAATTTGTTAATTATAAGTTTGAGCAGTAAATATATATAGTATAGCAGGTCTCCTATATGGTAAGAGAATACCGCCGCCCATGGACAACCACGCATAGTCTGTGCATTGATTGTATTGCCGGCTTTTTACGTCGGTTTTAACTTTTTAAGATTCTCCGATATCCTCACTCAGTCTACAAAACAGTACAAGTACTTCACGCTGAGTATTATATGTGCCCGTGGCACTTATACAAGCCAGCACAATTAGTGCGTCGATATATGCTTCAGCATTGCTCTCCCACTGGTACACGTTGCTGGCAGTACAAGAAATTAGAATGAATTCAATGAACAAATCAATACGTTCTACGTTCCACATTCAAACAGCAGTCAGTGGCTGTAAATACAACCCGATGTACAGAGCATACACGAGGCAGTCATATTGCTTATAAACAAGCATTATTATCGCACCCGAGCGTATAAAACTGCACACGGAGTCAGCTCACATAAACATACAATACCAATGATTATGGACACTTGGCTGGAATGTTTTGGCGTCACAGCGTTTCATTTTCAATCCATTGTTGAGGACAATGAGTCAATGTACAGGATTGACTTGGCCACTCGTTATATTACGAATGTTCAAGGCATCCGCTATCAGAATTATACAGTTGTCTGTATGACTGATATTAATTTTAAAAAATATATTCATGGTATCTTTGGACATAAAGACGATCAATGAGCCGACCTAATATGTGGGTCCGCGTATGATCAGTACGGCTCTCCCACGTGTGTTTGATTGTCGATTCTCTGTTTTAGGTAAGTAAATTTTTCATTACTGTCTCATATGTCACATTTCATATACAATTTATGAATAATTAACTAACAAAATCTCTGTTTAAGTCGTATCAATCACATTGTGTGGTGCTTCAAGAATAACCATACCAACATCACCTTACATATATAATTTTCATATGCATATATTCTTTAATCATGTAAACATAAAACAAAATCGAAACGTATGGATTAATATTTGTTTCTCTTATACATGAAAACAAATGAACGGATGTTAAAGAAACTTTGCAATACTATAAACTTATATAGTTGAATAACAAGAGCTATAATAGTTTATAATTATATTGTATTTTTCAATTTACATACGTAAATCAAACCCGGTTGATGGAATACCGGATAGGATGTCTGGCGGGTCTACTACTTACTAAGAAAGCACTCATTTCCAAGCAGTAAAAACAACAGGTAATTTAAATCGTAGCAGAAATTTGCGTTACTTGCTCCCACAAATAGTCCAACTGTCGTTGGCTATGAAGAGGCCATACTTTTACATTCATTTCCATATTTTTCAACAACTCTTCGACTATATACTTTACATCACCATCGTTGCTATCTCTATAGAACTTTCTTGATATATCATCCAATTTATCCACGTTTTCATAGTTCAAATCGTAATTATCATCAATAAATTTGATAAGATTCCTTAATGCATCGACTAAGTGTCTGAGGTGATTCTTAAAGATATCAGTATCATGCCCGGTTAGCACTTCATCGACGAAATCTATGGCGTTTCTTTGATACACAGGATCTGACTCAGCGAGCAGCTCCATTTTCTTACGAAAAATATCATTGCTTTTTATAGTATGCATTTGTTCGTATAGAATATCACTAAGAGCCAGAAATAATGACTTCATGTTGTTTCCACTCGTATTAAGCAGATTTCGCAAGCACTCCACAATGAATTCGCTGTAAATTTTATTTCCAATACAAATTGACAATTTGTTGCATATCTCAGTTTCCATAACGTTCATGACTATTTTCATTTGTTGTCTCAGTATTGTATATTTCAATGGCTGTTCATACAAGGCATTCGCTGAAGGATCCTCCTTCGCATCTGCCAACTGACTTTCAACTACAGACTGTAAAAGGAAATTCGAGAGGTCCGTGAAATCTAATAAAAATATAATACTATCGTTATATTTTGAGCTTGTAATCATTTTATTAAAATATCCTTGTAATATTATTTGATATTCTGAATTTGTATTGTTAAAATTTGAAGCAATCCCAGCGGTTTCGTGTTTCTTCAAGCCATAGTTGTATAGAATATTATGACGAATGTTTCCAATTATACTTTCAGACAGCTTTGATAGAAATTCGAAGTAAGATTGCAGTGCCTCGTTATTCGTATTCGGGCCATCTAACTGATAATACTTATGGGTGTGATTCTTTATATGACTTCTACGAATATCTGGGTGTGGTGTGTCTAATTTATAATGGAATTTTTCTTCCATTCCAAAGGCTTTTGATATAACAAGACAATCTAAAGATAATTAAAAAAAATTAAATTAATAAATAAACTAATAACGGAGTCCCTTAATTATATCGCTGAGGCGATGTTTTTTTTTTTTATTATTATTATTACATTACGATATGTAAGATTTTGATTTCTTACGTTTAAACATTTTCATTTTTTTTTCCCTGCCATTAACATTCATTAAACAATTTTTTCCTGCTTCTTAAAATGTACTTATACTAATTCCTTCG
>DWCF01006316.1:0-12599 GCA_018230265.1 Delias oraia
AAATATATAGATAAAACAAAAAAGAAATAAACACAAAAAAGAAAAAACTTTTATAATAGTTACTTCAGAAACGCGTTTTTTTAGCTTCATTAATAATTTCAACTGATAGCGAAGGTTTTAGAGAAACCAAGCAAATTCAGTTGAATTAAAAAGTTAAAACATTAATTATATTAATGAGAGTGTCTCATGGAGAGTAGATTTAATTTGTAATCAAAATAAACATTATGAATCATATCCCCTTACCAAAACTTGGGAAAATAGATCTTTTCTTAAAATGTTCTAGTACTTTTTTGCAGCAGGATAATGCACTCAGTGAGAGGGTGATCTAATCTAAGACATGGTTTCAAGTGAAGTCGCTTTAATTTTAAAAAAACTTGGCACACAGTTGAACAGTGCAACGTAAAAAATAGATTCATGTATATGAATGACACAGTTACAGATTGTCAAATATAATAAATATTAGTCCTAAGAGAGCTACATAACAATGACTCTGAAAAATACCGAAAAAATTCTAGGATTATTGAAGGGAGTTTAAAAATAGTGTGACTTACTTTGTGCGCTGTAAATGTTGCACCAGCGCATGCGAGTGTAACATCAACGAAATCTTCTTCATCCCTTAACCGCCTGAAGGACGATACCATTGCTGAGTGGAAGTCATTCCACCGGAGAGAGTATTGCTGTTCACCGCTGGCCGCGGCGCCGCCTGGGTGCCACACTATTGTTACAAGTGGGCAAAATAAATATGTATTGAAACAAAAAACAAAAAAATATATTACAGCTAGTTGTACTTGAAACGGTGGATCTACTATGTTTTGGCTGAGTTAGTTACGATGTCGGAGATTTTAAAAAGCCGCTTAAGTGGCGTAAACCACTGGCAACACAACTAATGCGCGAACTGCGGCGCGGTTCGCCATGGGCGGCGGAATTTTACACCATATATAAGACCTACCTGCTCCATCGTCGCTATTTTATACCAAAACAAAAATTGTATTTGGACGCTAATTAGGAACAAACTATATATATATACTTTTGGAAGGGCTATATGCTGCGCCCATGCAGCCATCACAGCTTAACACGGTCTTTTGGGGCGATCCATAGGCTCGCTGTGAAACTATATACCCCCCTATATTCCCTTATTTGAATCATTGTAATCAAAACTTTTATAACAATAATTTAAACTCAAAAATAATATAACGCAATGAAATATACATAAAATCTCACGAAAAGTTGTTGCTCGTAGGTTTTTGCCTGCATATTGCATAGGGATTGACTGCAGTCATGCATTCTCAGTAGCTATATGCTATTCTATTACGTAGGCGTATTCCATGAGGCATCGACTGTCTTTATGTATAAAAAAATTAAATTAATAAATTATAAATTCAAAGGCTAAATCTGAAATAAGGATAGGTAACGTTTTTAAACATGTTTCATGATAATCTGAATTGTAAATGCGAATTGCCGGCCAGCTGTACACTTATGCGGTATTCAAAATGCGAAATGAAGAATAAATCATTCGATTTACTTTGAAATTGAATCTTTGTAGCAGGTAACATTAGACAATTTAATATCAGAATAAGCACGTTAGACGTCCGGCCTGTTCAACTATTACGTAAGCAGATTTATTATAATTTCAAAATTTACCCCTTTGTTAGCAAAAGACAAAAGTAAGTAAAGCTCCAAAGCTTCCCCTTATGCCTACGTAAACATTGGTATATACATTTCACTTCTCATGTAGTCTGTTTTTTATTAATCCATAAGATTTTTTTAAATATTGGACAACGGAGCAGGTGGGTGTCCTATGTGGTAAGAGAACACCGCCGCCCATGTACAACGACGCCAAAGTCTGCGCATTGGTTGTGTTGGCGCCTTTTACGCTTCTCGCAATTCAAAATAACATCAAATTCGGATTTTGCTTGTATGAAACTTACAATTATACCACACTTCTTAACTTTTGTATTCGTATGAGAATTTTTAAAACTTTTTTGGTGAAACTTACATAGTCTATTTGAAAAATTTTCAATAATTCAATTTTCGAAAATACATAAAAGGTAACAAGTATAATTTTTTTTGTTTTTCTTACTACACTTCAATCGTAATAAAAGACCACAAATAGTAATCAAAGACGGAAGAATATTAGACAAATGAAAAGCGCGTGGTTATTCTTCAATTCGATTCTAAGCTAATATCTCTGAACATATTCATTATTTGTGGAAATCCCCTCAAAATATGGGTTGGTATAGGTGTAAAAAATTATTAATTAAATAACATTTATTACACCATGACCCTCTTCCCCATTTCATCAAAAATAAACAAAACACTTTCGCCCTCCTATGGTGTTAACGTAATACTTGAACGGCTTCAAAGTCTTTTACTTTATTCGTGTAAAATACAGAGCAGAAAAATCTATCACTCGTTTCATATAAGTTATACTTAGAAATAATACTTTTATAGTTCCCGGACCTATGATCTAGATGATTACCGTTTAAGACTGCAAGAGCTGACCGAAAATGGTTAAGTGGTTAGCCTATTATTATTATTTCATTGGCTTCACTTAATTTGTAAGACAATTTATCATTATTGTTTATTCTATAGAGGAAAACAGAGTAGGTGGGTCTCCTATATGGTAAGAAAACACCGCCGCAGATGTACAACCGCGTCACAGTCCGTGCATTGGTTGTGTTGCCGGCTTTTTACGCCACTTAATCGGAATTTTTAAGGGCCTTCGATATCCTAACTCACTACGCGAAACACAGCTCAAGTATCGTATCACGTTGAGTATTCTGTGAGCCCGTGGTATTACTTCGGACGAGCTGGTTCGATTAGTACGCCCACATTTGCTTCAGCATGGCTCTCCCACGGGTGCGACAGTATTAAGACACTCGCCCGGCCACTGTTATACCTTTCCAGAGATCGAATAAATTATAAATTAAATTATTATTGCCCGGACCGGGATTCGCACCCCATACCTCTCGCTTCAAGGTACAATTTTAAAACCATTAAGCTACGAGGCTCTGAAAAATATTAATATTTAATTATTTATTTTATATTTATGAATAATTTTTCAAAAATTTATTTAAAATTTTTAGACTAATACATACTGCATCATATTCATCAGTGTTGATATTAATTAGAGGTGGCAAATGAAACTTCTAAACAGTTATTAAAAACTATAAACTCCCCAAGGGCGGCTCAACGTGGGGTTCATACATTTAAGGGGGGCGAAAAGCATTTAGCTACATAAAAATTAGAAAATTTAAACGGTGGACTTGCAACACTGCATTAGCGTCATTAAATTTTATACTGATGTTAACTATTTTGAAGAACAAGTTACAATTTCAACGATCAGACAAAATCTATTGAGTATAGCCTATGTATACTGCCTATTTTTCTTGTTTATAGCGTCATGTATTATTACGTTCTTTGTTATTATGAGAATAAGATTTTTCTTTTTTAATTTTGCTTATGTTGCCTTCTTAGACAAGATTATCTTTATGTTTTTATTAATTATATCAATTTGAATCCAGTATTGTTATGACAGTACAATGTTTGACGTATCTGCTGGTAAATAAATAAAGAAAAAGTATTCACAAGATTCGTTAATATAGCAGCGATTAAATTTATAATGCTCACTAAGTAAGATTACTTAGTGAGCATCAATCGCATAGATATGCGATTGATAAAAAATTCTATTAAAGGAATTATAAAAATATTGGTTTCCTTAAATTAATTTAATTACATACATAAAATTAGTGGTCTGCGCGATTTTAGCATATTGAAATTTCAAATTAATTCTAACTAATTGAGTAAAATAAAACCCAGTCATAATTTTATACCGTTGTCTACAAGTTTGTGATCGATTAAATTTAAATAAAATAATAATTGTTGGCATATTGTGGCGACGCTGGTATTCATTGCATAATAATTGTATTGAAGCAACTGAATTATATTAACAAGCCTCCAGCAGAATGGTAAACCATAAATATTACTGCGTGAAAGCAATATATGAAGTTATATGAATTAGTATTACCTTGTTTTATATTATTAAGTAGTGTTAGCAGTAATTAAGAGTTTTTGCCTATATATAGTAGATAGTTTTATTCAGATCGAGATTGAAAGCTTTCACCTCACCCCTAGTCCTGTCGGCTCCAGGATCGGGAGGAGAGGGGGTAATTGGGGGTGGGGGTAATATCAACGAACTCATACGTACGTTGACGTACGCGATATATCTACATTTTGTTGGTAAACAACTGCGTAAATGCGTGACGTTATTAATGAATTTTAAAAATGAACCTTATCCTTTCACGAACGATACAATGATACAAGTGTCCCGTTTGCCTCAATGAGCAATTATTTCACATAGCTGTATGAAAAAACATATCTTTAGAATAACACATCTGTAGTATTGCTTTACTCGAATATTTTGAATCTGTAACCATTGTGTTTTTATATAAAAAAATAATAATACATTGAATATGTCTTAGATTCGAGTTCTTTTTAATTCTACAACAGACAACGGAGGAGGTGGGTCTCCCATATGGTAAGAGAACACCGCCGCCCGTGAACAACCGCACCACAGTCCGCGAATTGGTTGTGTTGTGAGCTCATGGTATCACTTCGGAAGGGCCGGCCCATTTAGTGCGTCAGCGTGACTCTCACGGGTAAAAGTTCTGTCATATATCTTCATAAAAGTACGTTTTTGAACAATGGTTTGGCATCTTTGTTTTATAAATAAAGGGTAACGTTGTCTTACATTCTATGTATGTTGACTGTGTGCCAATATATCCACCGATACGCGTGTAAAGTTATTTAAGTGATAGAAGCTAGACTTCGTTTGAATAATGTTTTAATATGCAGTCAAAACATTTAATGAAAACAAATTTTAAAAGTAGGTAGGTAATTTCATGTGGAGTGGTAAGAGGCAGTATCCTGCAGTGGTGCTTACCAGATACCAGGAAACGGTTTCAGTATGTTAATAAGTATTTATTATTATTATTTATGTACTTATCTTAACTTTTCTATCTGCGTATTCAGCATTTATTTTCAAATTCTGGTTAGGAAAACAAAAATTGTGGAGAAATTATTAGATATTAAAATGTAACTGATATGTAGAATTACTATTAAAATAACGAATAAGAAGTAATATCAGCTATCAAGGATGGACTCATAACTTTAATGATTAAAAATAGAGCAGTTAAAATAAAATATACTAGAAAAAATATATGAATTTTATAATATTTATCAAAATGTGATTAATATTAATCAATATATTATGTAGATATAATTAATATTATTTGGTATTCATTAATTAAGTGTCTTCAAACTTGTATGACGACCATGTTACATAGGAATTATAATTCAATACGTATTAAAAATCTTTATAAGATTATGAGATGGTTATTTTATATGTGAAAAAATTATCAAAGTAGTAATATTTATATGTTGCATCTTGCCTTACTAATTAATACGAGTAATTATATACTTATGTATGTATTAGTGAGTTTTATTTGCATTAATTGACTACTTAGACACATTTAGTAGACGTCAGTACTACGGAATGATCTTGCCTACATATTGTAAACGCTAAAATACAGAACGGGCAATGAAATAAGCGTGTCTGCTTACCAGTTTCGGTCGCCATGGCCGGGTGTTCTGAAGGAGACACGGCGGAGTCTGTCCGTGTCCGCGAATTGAACAAATCGACTCCCGCGCAAGCCACGCGCGCGCCCAGAGTCGCCACTGTTATGCCTTTGCCTTACTGGTCGGTCAAGAATCTGCGCTTACTCACGGCCCCTCACTCAAAAGCTTCAGTTGCTTATCATCCTGCAAAATATTCTCAGTTAGAGACCGAACTTAATTTGCATCCAGTGAAGCGACGGTATTTGTTATGTTGTCGACACTCCTATTACTTCTCACAGCAAAGAGCAGACGTAATATCAAAACAATTTCCTACAATTAAAATAATTTCATCACATTTAGCCTTTATATAATTTGGGTAATTTAGATAATTGTTCAATAAAATCATTAAGGCGATCAATTAATAAATAATTATTTGGAACATTTGTCTGATCATGAGAGGGTAATGACGATTAACGCAGCACTCTTCGGAGGAGGAACGTACTGGGGCGAGCCGGCGATCGGGGTGTTAATTTAGGGCCGGTGCAACGATCGATGTCTGCCCTGCACCGCGACATTAAGGGAGGAGCAGATAGAAATCAATACGATGTCCATCATTGCTTGCACCCCCCGCCATTCCGCCTGCGCTTTGCACCCGGGAAATGCATTTTCCGCAATACCGTCGCTTTCAACCGGTTCGAAGATTTTTCGCGATGTACACGTTACGTGAAAATTTATGGGGCTCGTACAATTTGTGTTTTCGGTGTCAGATATTGAATGCACCGTTCGCCGGACGTGTTTGTGTGTTGTACGCGCGTCCGATTCGTAGCGCATCACGCGGGCGACTGTCGCCCCGCCACTCGGCCGAGAATAAACAGGGGGGAAGGGGGGCTCGCGCGCGGGGGCGGTGCACACTGCACGCCCACTCCGCCCTCTGCGCCGCCGGACACTTGCACAGAAGCTCGCGGCGGCGGCCTGTCAGAGTGGCCCGTGCGAAAGCTCCGTGACGCACACTTTACGGCTGCATAGCACATCGATTGCACGACAGATGACGTATTGTTTTCAATATCACCGAATGCAACAACTCTTATATGTTGATTTAAATATTTCATAATACTCGCTTAGGATTTAAAACTTGGTCACCATCAAATATTGCAATTGATCTATTTTGATGCTGGATGAAATAAACAACGCAATTTGATTACAAAACACGAACAACAAACTTTATCGCCATGACATGTTTCTTTAATCAAATATACTAAGTAGTTGCCTATCTATCTATATATCTATATGTATTTTCAAATTGACATTTTAATTAAGATGTCAGTTGATGCCATTTCATTTGAACTATCACATCTAAGTATGGCTAAAACTCGTCATCAATCTTGGATGCATAAAGACAGTTTTGCATACATAGATCATAAATTATGTTGCATAAGTTAGAGAAAAATAAATTGATATCTTGTTGCTGGATACAGGGTAGATCATATACCTACCTACCTTAAATAATAAAATAATTCTATGTTTGTAGTTATATTTATTTGTAAATCAAAATATTATTTAAAAAACAGAAAGTAATATTTAAATGAATGTTGATGGTTAAATTCAAGAAAAAAATTGAAACCATGTTATTTTTTGTAGATTATCGGATAATGGAGCAAGTGAGAGTTGTGTAGCTGGCTTTTGCAATATATCCCATAAGTATCATTTAGTGATAAGCCGTGGTAGGCTGGCTTATCACTAAAATGCCAACAGGCGGCGTGTCCGTTGCCGGCCTATAAGATATTGCTACGTACATTTTTTGAAGGTCCGCAATTTGTATTACTTTAGTAATAAAAACTTAACTTGTGGAACGACAAACATCTGACTAAGGAACTATATTTTTTTATGGAAACGGTGGTAAACAATAAGGCTTACCTAGGATAAGCGGTCCTCCACCCATGGATACCCCTTGTCCTTGCAGAGCCACGGGTGCGTAGCAGGCCTTTAAGGACTTTGTACGGTCTTTTCTTGAAGGTCCCCAAATCATATTGTTGTGGAAATACCACTACTGGCAGTTGATTCCACGGAGTGGTACGCGGCACAAAATATCTTATAAAGGAACGACAAAAATCGAGGCGATAACGATGAAGTTTTGTATTCAGCCTTTGTGTGATGATGACATTCAGCGGCAGGTATTCATCTGAATAACTCCACAGAACATTCCCCGTGATAGGTACGATTGAAGATGTTTAGGAAACTATTAGCCAAATATATATGTATTTTTATGTAATCTAATATAATGATAAATTTAACTCAATAATGTTTTTTTTTCTATTTAAATATACTTTATTTATATTTATCAAAATTTTACACTTTTTGATCTTTTTGACGGTCACGTATATAGACTTATACTTATACGATAGGTATGTCAAAATTGTTGTCAATTGTCATTTATGTACGAACGGAAAAAATGTAATAAAACAAAAACAGACCGGACACTTGAGTGTAACAAAATAGCGAGGCATCCGATCATTCGTCAAGCGGGAGGCTTTATAAATCTGGGGGTGCGAGAAGTGGAGGGGCGATGGGGGGTGCTTGCGTAACTTCCGGAAGTGCGGATTAGGAATCAATAGTGCCGTAATGATAGTTGTATTGTAATGGACGTAATGCGCTGTTACTTGCGCGGTTGGTGGCTATTCTCGTTTGCTAGTACTTGTGTTTGTCCCATTTTAAACGAAACACACTGAAGAAATATAGCATAATTCACAATATTTACGACGATAAGAAAACTATTATTAAGATTTTGATGTGGGAGAGCCATGCTGAAGTATATGCTGACGAATTCAGAATACTCAGCGTGAAACGGTAGATGTACTGTTTCGCAGAATGAGTGTATCGGAGTCCCTTAAAGGGGCATAAAAAGCCGGCAATACAACCGACAAGGCAAAGTCGCACCCTAATCCGCTATACGCGACAGCGTCAAATATTTCGCAGCCCCATTAAAACAAAAGTGCCCGTCACACCGACGGCCACTACACATACTAAACGATTCGGAAGATCGCATCACAGTAGCAAACAACAAGCTCTTAGCCTCCATCGAGGAGAGAAAAAGTAAAAAATCAGATGATAGGGTTCTGTGTAGGAACCGCGGTAAAAACGTGGTCTGGCGAGGTCCGATACTGGTCACGAAGCGCACTCCGGTGAGCTTCCGACCGGCCGCCCAGGCGGCCAAAGTCGCCGCGACGGCTCAAGCCGAGGTTCGTGTCTCGCAGGAGGCGCCCTTGGGCCTGTCGCGCTTATAAACCAATCTCTCGGCGAGCCTACGGCTCGCCCCAAAAGTCCGCGAGAAGCTATTGAGGCCTTATGCCGACAGCGATTAGTCCTTTCCAAAAAAAAAAACAAAAAAAAACGGCAATACAACGAATGCGCGGACTAATTCACGGTTGTTCATGGGCGGCGACGTTCTCTTACCATATATGAGATCCACGTAGTCCATTGCCCATTATACTATAAAAAAAAAATATAAAAATTAATTGTTATATAGTAGCAGACATGAAGAAAATAAATTATAGTTGTGAACAACCCGGCAGATTGATAAACGTAATTTAAAATAAGTCGCTATGGTGAAATAAGTGGCGAAACAGCAGTCTGAAGGAAAGCTTATGCGTGTAGAGTATTGTCTTTTATGCCGCTCGACTCTGTAGTAGTACTAACCAGACCATTACGTCTACAAACTCTTACGTTTCCCTTAGTGCCGGCAACTCACCCGCGACCCAAATAGCCGCGTTCCGCTTACCCAAGATATTTGCCTCCGGTTATAATAAAAAACTAACATTACAGGACAGTGAATATTACGAAAACAATATTGTTGTTGTAAAACTTTATATTCTTATGAATTCATGATGTTTGGACACTTTCAGGTTATCAAACTATTGACATGAATTTAGGGAATTCGGAGATCCCTAACGAAGTTTTGTATTGTCCTTGCTACTGCCCCAGTTTTTAAACTATTTTCTAAATAAATAATAGTGTTTAAACTATTTTCTAATTAAAATATCATATTAAGATAGGCAACTCAAGGTACCTATTATTTTATTTCACAGATTACTCAATATTGTGTCAAAACAGACACATTAAGAAGCAGTAGATGAGTCATTAACTACGGAATAATTTGTAATATACAAATCTCTGTGAAGATTTGTGATAAAATTAATATTTATTTAAATTATTTTTGGCAGCCGACACTTGGATGTAGTATTATAGGTACATAAACTATGTTTATGAGGAACCTTTTTTATATTGTAAACAACATATCAGTAAATAAAGTATTGTTAACATAATACATCTTTTATTATCCTTCCTCTCCTAATACTATCTCTAATAGCTGTTTTGAGAGCCTCGTAGGTAAATGGTTTTAAAAAAGTGTACCATGGAGCGAGAATCGGGTTCGAATCCCTGTTCGGACAATTATAATTTATAACTTATTCGGTCTCTGGAAGGGCTTAACAGTTGCCGGGCAAGTGTCTTAATACTATCGCTCCTCTACTAATAAAGCATATGTTGACGTACTAATTGGCCCGGCTCGTCAGAACTGATACCACGGACTCACAGAATACTAACCGTGGAACGGTAGTTGTAGGTGTGTTTCGCAAAGTGAGTGAGGATATCAGAGAGCCTTAAAAAATTGCCGCTTAAAAAGCCTGAATACAAAAAAAATGTTAAGTACTTAACCGTAATTATGATTTCTAATGAATCCAAATAAGTTTAAATTGCAAATCCAGAAGACTGTCCGATTCATATATTCTCCCCTGACAGCTATGCACATCAATAATATTTGCACCGCACTTACCCCCGGTGGGGTGGGGCTGGGGCAATTGTCAGAATCAAACGCCGAACAATAGAAGGCTTCCGTGGAGGTTCTATAGCAATAGATGGACGCATTTATGGCTCTAGAATTGTGAGACTACTATTTTCTACATCAATGTTTTCAAGCTTAGTCCAAGATTTCTGTCATTATAAAATTTGATTTCATGAAAAATCTATTTTTATCTTATTAACGCTCTAGAAATTAATCTATTTATTATTAAATAATAAATAAATCTAATAATATTATAGTTTCCGTATAAACAACATTATTATAATTACAAAAAAATTGAATTTATAGTCTATAAAAAATAGTAATCTCCCTCCACCAATAAAATTAATATTATACTTGCCCAATAATTTTTTTTATAGTAGGAATAGTGGACAACCGGAGTAAGTGGGTCATCTATGTGGTACGAGAACACTGCCGCTAATGGACAACCGACGAATGACTTTTCACTCAAATTAAGCGGCATTTTTAATGGTGTCCGATATCCTCACTCACCCAGTGCAAGACAGTAGAGGTACCGTTTCAAGTACAATTACTATTTCACGCTGAGTATTTAATATTCTGTGATCCCGCGTTATCACTTCGGACGAGCCGGCGCAATTAGAGCGTCAACATTTGCTTCAGCATGACTCTCCCATAGATGTGACAGTATTAAGACACTTGCCCGGCCACTGTCAAGCCCTTCCAGAGAACAAATAAATTATAAATTAAATTATAATTTCTCCGGACCGGGATTCCAACCTCTCGCCACATGGTAGACTTATGAAACCATTTACTTACGAGACTCTCAAAAGGCTTTCTTTGATAATCTTCATATTTATTATTAATAGGCAGTCCTAGTGTCTGTTGGATTTGACAATATATCTTGGATATTTGTGTGTTCTTTAAAAAATGGTAACAGTTTTGCGACATCTAAAAATACTTGATCGATGGCAGCACTTCCGGATAAAAACTACGACGGATATTTTGTGGGAAATTTTACGTTCCAATTAATTGTTTTGTTTACTCGACGCGGTGGCGCGAACATCTCTTTGTAACGGACGCATTTGTTCTTTGTTTTGCTAGAAATACTATATAATATTTCAATACTGATTTTTATTTTTGATTTTGTTTAGTGGTTAAAAAAGTAACTACCTTTGATAGATAGGGATTTTTTTCTATTTTTGAGATAGAGTTGACCATGCACATAAAGCAGAAACTTTCTTCCTTGACTTAGTACTAAAATATAAGATAGATAGTTTTGTGTTTCACTCGCCCCTCCCGGTAAATATAGCTTTGGGTGGGTCAAACATTCGCGGTCGCTGGGTGGATTTACCCCCGTGAGGTAATGGGCTAAAATCCCTTTGATTTTTGTTGACATTTCTCCCTGAAAAAGGCATCGGAGTTTTCACTTTTAAGGGAATATCAAGAAGGGAAGGTAACATGTTGATTAGGTTGCACAAATTCTATGGGTCCTTTTATGCACTGAAACAAAAATTGACTTTTTTTTATATAGCATAGCCCATAACCTAGCCGGAAACATAACTAATGCGCGGACTATGGCGTGGTTGTACTTGGGTGGTGATATTGTCTTACCATATAAAAGACCCACCTGCTCCGTTGTCCACTATACCATAAATAAATATTCCGGAAAAGACCCGCTGAGTAGGTACTTAGTATAGTTCCCTGCAAGCAATTCCAACAGCAATTTTACCGCGGAAAAGGGCAAATAGAAGTCATGTTCAGCAACTTATTGCATCGTCACGCAAAGCAAAGCATAAAACTTCATATTTTTGGGGTTTGTATATGAACGAATGGTTTGCCTCAAAATTCCCATTGATGAAACCAAATAATAATGTCACGTGATAGAAAGTTAAACAATTTCTGTCAGATTAAATCTTTAATAAATGTGTAAAAAAATACGCTCTGTGGTTTGTATAGAAATGACGTGAGTTGTGTTGTTACGACAATGACGCCAAAACCATTGTCATACAAATTTCCAGCGTTATCTATTTACTATAGGAATATAATATCTGCTTGTCTAGCGGAATTTGAGGTATATATTGAAGTTTATTAAGTATGAAATGTGATGTTCTTCCTTAAAGCTCTTTAAATTAAAGATAATTGAAAGGTAAGTATTTTTATTCAATGA
>DWCF01006317.1:0-12598 GCA_018230265.1 Delias oraia
ATTTATTAAAGTTTACTTCAGATCTTAGAAAAACCTATCAGAATAGGAACATTTTGAGGTTGAATTAGCATAGCCATTGTAAAGACCAATCAGATTTATAAAATATGTCTAAAGATTTAATGAGAAATTCCAAAAATCACTGCCTAAAAAAATAGCTGCAAGATACAAGAGTCTTGCAGGCTTAGTCTTGTTCTTGATCAAGTCTTAGTCTTGTATTTAGTCAACACTAGCTGTAGTTCAAGGAATATCAACTGTCATATTCTTTTTAACAAAATTGTATGGCCGTATTAACGTGAAATTTGATTCAATTTAAATTTATATTAGAGAAGTGAATATATTTTTTTATATAATGCATTAAAAATACATTAAATTGATTAAAATAAATCCTACGGGTTAATGACACATTAGGCGTAACGAATCGTAAAAATTATGATGTAAAAATTAGTGAATTACACTCGACATTCGACCTCTGAGCAACCAGTAGCTCTGTATTGCTACGTAGACACGAGAAATTAATAAATAATAATTAATAAATAATAAACCTAACCTAAAATTATATAATATTTATTCATTTCAAACTTACATATGCAGCTAAAAAGAAAGCGTCAGTAAAAATTACACCGGTAAATTAAAATTGAGTAGCGTGATGAAGAGGTGGTTTTCAGCGCCTCGCATACGTAAACAAATTGCACCACTTACGGATATGATTAAAATAAACAGTTGTAAAAGTGATACCACTGGCTCACAAAATACCAACGTGAAACATTACTTGTACTGTGTGTCGCTGAGTGAGTGAGGATATCGCATTAGCTAGAAATGGCACCGTTAAAGTGGCCAAAAAAGTCGGCAACAACCTAAAAGCGGGTTCTTGCGCGGTTGTCCATAGACGGCGTTATCTCTTCCCAAAGAGGAGACTAACCTGATCCGTTGCCAGCTACAACATAAAAAAGAGAACATTGTTTGAACAAATAAATATTTATACAGTATTCATACATATTTTTAATTTAGAATGTTTCAACACAAAACCCTTAGCGTTTTCACGGGACGTCTAAAATTACCAAGTTTACATTTTGGTCGGACGAGGAACGTGTGAAGAATTTAAAGTGTTTCGTTCAATGTAAATTGAATTTTATTTCAATGACGATAGAGTTGATTTCTATGTATGTTTATGATTTTCGTAGTGCATTAACCAATTCCGGTGAAGTAACAGTACTCATATTACGCCGCTTTAATCAAAAGTAAACGTGAAATGGAAAATGTATGTGTAATCGTGACTTGAGCTTAATGAGGGCTTAACATAAAAGGCGTTAATTCAACGTGGTCACTGCATTACCACTCGAAGGGAGATATTTTTACATGGGTTCACTACGATTTATTAATTTACGGACTATCATGTCACTACGCTGCAATGTTTCGTAATTCAATTAAATTAAAATTCGGAGAATGTTTTTTAAATAATTTTATGTTATTTTATGCATATAGAAATTACTATTTTTTATGTAGACACATCGGAAATAAAATGAGCTCTCCGTCCATGTATACCTCCAGCACCTATTGGGCGCCGGTCCGTTGCCGGTCTTTTAAAGATAGGTACACTCTCTATGAAGCCCCGCATCGTGTTGGTATCAGATCATTCCACAGAGACAGCGATATACATACAATATCTTCTTCTTGATTATCTACTGTTTTTGTTTAGAGTTATAGGCAACTACGTAAATGGTTAGTCATTATAATAATACCAGCTTCGGTTTATTAATATTTATACAAGCAGTCATAGACTAATTTTACTACAACGTGATGTATGAATCAATTGTATTACAGTACTATGTAGCAATTATTTAATAAGTTTCAATGTCGAGCTGTACTTTAAATAGGTATTATCCGATGGGTTATAATTACCACTAATGATGTACATCAATCTTTAGCTCAATCTGGTCTAATATACCGGCGTCAGGATATCCGCCTTCCGAGCCGGAATGACCTGTGCCGGTGGCGTGGTTGCGTGCTAAATTGACCTCTATCTGTTAGACGATAGACGCTAGAATGGTTTACATGTGTTTATCGACTATGCGTGCAACTATTATGACCCTCGTAAGGTACTAGAGTGACGTCTGCATGGGGGAGGTGAATTGTATCAGAGATAAGACGCCCCATTGTTCGTAATTCTGCAAGTCGTGCTTGGAAGTCATTGTTGTAGTCTAAACACCTTAAAATTACCAATCCTGATATGAAACTAGTTTATAGAATAAACACAGTAAAATTATAATGTTAGATTTATTTGCCGATGGGTCTTATATGCTTCAGCGACGACTTGGAGATCGGATTAGTGCCGGGCTGAATAGAATTTTTATTTTAATTTATAAATTTGCGTCTTTGAAAAAGCTTGTTGGCAGTATACTGGCGAAACTCTTACTCGTGGACGTAATTGGAACGATTCAAACTCAAAAAGCATTGATTCAAGTAAGCGCTTCAAGGGGCACTATCGCTATCACTATCGCAGTCAATTTACAATGGTAAAGCTACCATTGGTTCGGAAGATATACCTCTACGAGAAGAACCAAGTAGAATTTATAATATTTATAATTTTTCTTTAACGCCAAATTTACAATGCTTGTATTATTTACTTTTGCTAGTTTAGAAGGTACTAGTTGGCGCTTGCGCAGAAGTTTTCATGCATCCATCTCTCATCAGGATACCACGGGCTGATAGAACACCAGGCTAAATCAGTAGTTGTACTTTGCTTCGTTGAATGATTGAGGTTACCGTAGGCATATGTACTAAAGTATACGGCTTAAGCGGAGTAAAACAGCTGGCGACACAAACAACGCACGTATTGTGGCGTGGTCGTGCATGGGTGACGATAATAGTAATAATAGGTATGATTATAAAAGAGCTCCGCATTTGTTTTTTTTAACTTGTACTCTTTTCAGAAACTTGTGAGTTTGTGAAAAAGGTTTTATATAATTACGTGAAAGGGTTTACGGATATAAATTACAGAAAAGAGGGCTGAAAAGATCAAAGGTGCGAGGGTAGCTATTAAGTGAATCCTTACAACTTCTTACAAATGGTACCTGAGGTCGGAAATTAATTGCAGACGTGTTCATTTAATTATAGGATCCAAAAGTTTTTATTTTCTCCAATGATGCAACTTATATTAAATACTTGTTTAGAAAATCCCATATAATTTATGCAACCCTAATTATTGTAATAAAAAAGCGCATATCTATCCCTTAAAAGCCGGCAACACACCCGCGGATGTGTTGGGGCTAGGGTTATTCATGAGCTGGAGAACACTAATCCTATACAAGGTGAGCCTCAAGCTAGTTTGCCCTCCAATTTTTATAAAAAATATATTTTTTAAGATCGTCGTTTTTTGTCATTGCAATGTGTAAGTAGTTCTATGTAGTTGTGTGTGTTAAACAATAAATTAACTGTGTTTGTGCATTCGTTTCTTGCTAAGTCTTATTTCGGTTATATGTAGATTTTGATGTCGGAATTACATAATTCATTTTGCAAATTCGCCTTCATTACAATACTGAACGAGGTATATTGTTCTCAACCTAGATCTTGCGGGTTCAGAATACAGAGCATAGCTTATTTGCATCATAAAGCTCTTGCAGTGTAGCTTATTTTTTACCCATATAGAGTACGACTCGATAAAATTACGCATTTATGAAATGACCGTTGCCGACGCTAAGTCTAGCCTGGTACTGGTTTCGGGTTGACGACCGCTTAGTCTATTGCCTATTGAGCCCATTCGCTTTGTTCGATGCTTCGTTGTTAGAATCGAAGGTACTTGTAAGTTTGTGCGACGGCTATTTTTATCAATACCTTTAATATAGGCAGATAGATTATTTAATTGAGTATTGGTTGAATTTTTTTAAAATGTATGCTTCAATTAATAAATATAGTTAATTCAATTAATACATATGTATATAGATAAATAAGTAAATCTGAACCGATACGTTAAAAATACAATATTAATACCAGGACTGGCCATTTTATATATTATATTATATAAATTTTATTTTTTTAATGTTTAATACCTACATTTTATATAAGATAAATTTGTCTGGCAAGGAAGATTTACATTGGTACATTTTTGTGTGAATTCGTGAGCATTACAAAGTTATTAGATTATTTTTCTTCCTCCGTGCCTCTTTCCAGTTTGCGGGGAGGTAGGCTGTCCGAATATATTTCATTCTGATGTGTCGTTCCAATATATTAGTAATTCTCGCAAGATTTCTACAATAAGGTTTTAGACATTCTTTTCAAATATCAGAGAAAAGAATTTCTCTGATACATTTTATCCAGGCGCGTCCGGTGTGCGTCCACATTAATTATGTTTTTTTATATTAATAGAGTATAAATAATCTTATATATGTAATTTATATTACTAGGTGAGTCAATAGTCATGTTAGTCACCATCTTTATCTTATAAGCAGAAAATTCTCTAAAAACTTGTTAGAAAAATATATTGTTAACTAGATTTTTTTCAATATGAATAAAATGTCATATTTGTCTGACTCATGACTATCTGGCTCCACGTCTGCTATAAACAATGGTCAGTCTTTGGTAAATCTTATCACGATGGCAGAAGTACTTTAGTAATCTTGTCAGTGTGTCAAAATTGACCGTGATAAAACCACGAACAATTTATGCTCTGAAAGTATAAAGCAATTAAAATTTTAACATAATGGTCATTGTTAAGCCGAGAGACGTTGTAAAATTACGAACTATAAATGTTATATTTACATAAAGAAGCAGTTCTAAATGAATTACGTTATTTTTCAATGGATTTCGCTCATAAATGTGATTTCTCATGAGATAATACCTGAACTCTGAAGTCATCGTATTATTTTACATATTCACACGAATTTTGTCATTCAACAAAAACTAAGACTGTCGTCGAGGCACGGATAATTTATTGAAGTTAAAGTTTTATTCTCAAAAAATGTTTGGAAAATATTACCTTATGTCATGAAATAAAGTTTTAATAAAATTCGTTGGTTCGGTGTAACCACGGCGCACCCAAGGCACTGATCTGGACTGATAAAAGAAAACCTATAAAAGCTTACGCTCGCTCAATAAGATAACCTGCGATCAAAATGCTTGTTGAAGGTCAGAGACGAGACAGACGGATAGGTTTCCTATTTGTTGTAAGTTATGTGAGCGATCAATTTAATATGACTCAGTTTCTGAATGTGTTCATGATTTAATCATTTTTTTTATGATTATGATTTTCATTATAAGAAGCCAAGTTTTAATGTTTAAATTTTAGTTTATAGAATTTTTATAGCTTCAATGGTTACTATATCCTTAAATTATAAACAATAAACATAAATTAATATTAACATTCTTAACCTATTTATTGTAAAGATAAGTTCACATATACAGTGCAAACTCTATATAATGACACTGAAGGGACTGTGCATTTTATAGCGTTATAAAGAATTGTCGTTAAATGGAGATAAAAAAAATCAGAAAAAGTAAAAGTTTATTTCAGACTAGTGTTAGTATTACTTTATGTACATAAAAAACAATCTTATTTGAACGCTATTGCGTATAGTCCGTTATTTTTAAGCTAAACCAACTAAAGCCAATTGATTTCGACGCTTTAGGGACTTTGTCGTTAAATCGAGGGACGTTACATGGAGTTAACACTGTATTTAATTTTTCGTTGTTGCTTAGTAATTGTGATATTCCAAAATGCGTTATTAATAATTCTCAATCGAAATTACAATGATGTAGAGTGAAACACACACATCGTATATTTTGTACTTATTTAATCTATTTAAATTATTAATGATCTAGTTGAATGATCATAGAATACTTACCGTGAATTGGTAGTTTTACTTGAAACGGTGCTTCTACTGAGATTCGCTGAGTGAGTGAGGATATCGGAGACCATAAAAACGCCGCTTAAGTGGCATAAAAAGTCAGAAACACAACCAATGCGCCGACTGTGGCGTGGAGACACACCTGCTCCGGTACCCGCTATAGAATAAAAACGCTTTGAAAACGGCGTTCGTTAACTTAATTATAGCTAAAAAATTTTGACGTCAACAACTTTTGTAAAAAGATTACGACAATTATCAAGTGATTGTAAAATCCTATGATTTGAATTTGATTTGATGTGTTGTATTTAAATGTAGGTATATTACAAATCAAAAGGAAATGTAGCGAAAGGCTTTAAGTATCACTTGTACTATGATAACAAAACAAACGCTGACGCTTCCAATACTTTAAGTGTACTCCTTTCATCGTAACCCTTTCTTAGTTGGCTTGAGTGTGTGAAGACCGAAGAGGAGTGACAGAGTATGTGAAGAAGATATACACAGGATAAAATTTGTATAATCTCTTTAGTAAGCAACAAGAGACATGAAGATGTGTAAATTTCTATACAGTCTTTGGTAGACGCGTCTCATTTTAGAATATTTAGACGAGTGGAGAAATTTTTGAGGAATTCTCTCAGTTTTGTCAATTTATTTCTTAACCCTTACATATGAAATTGGCATTCTCCCGTACTCTGGCCCACTTCACACGCTGGAATTCCAATTTCATATTGGTACATCTGTTTACTCGTGTATTTGTGCTTCGAAAATCGTCATACATTTGTTTTTTTCAATTTTTTTCTTTGCACCTTTTCCAAAATAGAGAATTCGTTCCCTATGGCATCACTGCTGCAGAAACTACAAAGGATTTAATATGTGTATGTTGGCGGTGTCGCAGAAAACATTAGTCTTTTAATTATTGGCGTATTATGAGCGATTACTTGGGTACAATTTGCACATATTTATTCGCGTATGTGGGCGTTTCAGTAAAAGAAACATCGTTATATATTACTCGTAAGTATTGGGTGAAAATTGTGATTGTCCTCAAATCAGTAAACACTGAACACAAAATTGGAATTACTATCTAATCTTATCGGTATGACGTCACTCAAAGTTAAATACTCGAATGAATGCAGTTTAGTTCGAGCTGCGTGGAATACTCGTTCTTATATCGTGTCTTATATAGGCAAAGTTGAAATATTGTGAATTGTGTGTGTCACTCTCTCCTTGATGTGCAAAAGCGTAAGAGAACACTCTTAAGTCAGCGGTCATCACACTTTACTGCCCAAGGGCCACACATGATAATGTGAGTACCAGCGCCGGGCCGCAGAGTATGTGAAGGTGCTTCAAGAGCCTTTGCACACTCATCCATATTAGTCCATACTAATCTTATAAACGCGAAAGTGTATGTCCTGTATCTGTGTTATTTCTCTACTAAACCACTAAACCGATTCACATTTAGATCGTCACTAGTTAGTAACCGTCGCCGGACACATAGTCGGATAATTTTTTTGTTTAAGTTAAGTTAGTTAACTATTACTGCAATTTACATTGCTTCGGGCAGCATTTAACGACCTCGGCTCTAAGTAAAGACGTGATTTAAGCAACGCTTTTAAGACGCATAGATTGTCACATGGAAAGTTTTTCGCTGCTTTATTTGAAACGTTTTCTTAATTCATTCACTAACAATCAAATACGAAACAGGAGGGCGTAAGAAGAGATGTGATAAAAGCAACAATCTATATATCTAACTATGTACTGTGTTTCGCTGACTAAGTGAGGATATTGGAGGCCTTTACAAATGCCTCTTAAGCGGTACAAAAAGCCGACAACTGAACCAATATGCGCACTGTAGCGCAGTTGGTGATTGGTTCTCTGGGCGGTGATGTTCTCATACCATATAGGAAGACTCAACTGCTTCGTTGTCCGATGAAAAATATTTAACGGACATTAGTAAAGAATTTTCGCATTAGCATCATGAAGTAATTTTACACTTTCGAATTAAGATATAAATCGTGATTTTTTAAGTTTTCGGTTGATATTTTCAACCAAACATTACATAGTTTTGTTTAAGTAACCTGTATTTATACAAGTGTACAACTTCACGGCTGCACTGTATGTTGATGCATAAGAGTTTTGTGTATTTAATCCTGTATGTATCTACTTTTCCACACCATATTCAGTGATGATAGATCTCCATCTGTTATGACCCTTTCTCGCTTCGTTCTTTATTTCATTACCTTCACCAGACTCGCTCATTGCATGCGCTTAAAATTGAGTCTAATGAGAACTTAATTAATATGATTAATTTTGAGTTTTTTTTTGTATTATATAACAGACAATAGGGCAACATATGATGGTAAGAAATGTCCGTCGTTCGTCGGTTTTTTAAACCGCTTACGCGGATATCCTCACTCACTCAGCGATACAGTACAAGTATTTCGGATGAGCCGGCCCAATTAGGGCGTCTACATATGCTCTCACGCGGGTAAACCAGTGTTAAGACACTCGCCCGGTCACTGACAAGTCCCTTTGAAGACTATATCATAAAGGGATTTTAACGTAAAATTTGTTGTTGTTTTCAGAAGTGAGGGTGGCGCAGTGAATTGCGTCAGGTCGCAATGACGACCGACATATCGGTGTCCCGCTGGGACCCCTCCATCGGCCATGGGCAGGAGATCATCGATGAGATCGAGTACGACGGCGGCAACTCATCGTCAAGGCTTTTCGAACGATCGCGCATCAAGGCGCTTGCAGGTATGTGTGTGTTTACGCGAAAGTGGCTAGTTTTATTATACAAGTTTTAGCCCATTACTGAAGCGTCGTGACATTTATGTTCATCTATCTTGATATAAATTAATTGCTTTTTGTCTCCATACGGATGTTCGATCTCTTGTCGGTATAGAAATAAAAAAAATCATAGTGCCACTTCGTTGTCAGATATATTAGATTTACAGATTTTGCACAACTAGGTATACCTACATAGGTGATAAGACGTTCACTGGACTGGTATTAGTATTTACAAATATTCGGTAACGCATCTCCGCTTACCGAAGTGGTGATAATTTTTTTTGACGATGATTCGTTCATAATAAATTGCGTTATATCTTATTTTCTTAGAGACTGAAATGTCAGACTACTATCATAATATATTTGAAGCACAAAAACTAGAAACTAGTTTTAAAACTTGAAGTTAGTTTAAAACTACAATTAGAAGTAGCTATAGTTTTGAATAAATTACTTGTGAGCTAATTTAAAAAATAAATAAAGCCGTAATAAATGATACTTTAACTGCAATATCGCGTCAGCTGAACGACAGATGCACGAGTTATGTGACGAGGAAACGGCTCCAATTAGTCATAGTCAAGTGATAAAACGTAAGTTTATTACTTACGTACAAGACTCCTTTATTATTAAAGACGTGTCGAAATTTGACCCCATTCGATGAGAGATACACAAAATAAGAACTGGGATGATTTTTAGTTTTCAGTAAGACGATAGACATTGCGTAATACCTAGCCGTCCACGCGTGAAGCTTTTATTAGAACCGTTGGCTTGTATTATTAGGAAACGTACACGGAACCAAGTTGTGCTTAATTGTTAGCTCCACACGAAATCACTAATGTATGATTGAGGTTTTATTGTAATTTATTCGTACTAAAAAATGAACAAAAAGTGCCTACCCTCTGTAGTCGCAGGTATTGAATGAAATAGATTCCTAAGAGATTAATAATGTATCATACTTAAAGTATTTATAGTAATTATTTTTCGCTCTATTCCATTGAATCTTGTACTGGTTGTGAATAAGTCTAGTTGCGGTATCTTTATTTTTATTTATTTTTTGGTATAGCGGATAATGGAGCCAGTTACTGCAATGTTCTATCATTATTGCCCATGGACAAACACGCCGCGCTTTGGGTGTGTCGACGGCTTTTTTAATGCCGCTTAAGAGGCATTATTCAAAAGGCTCTGATATCCTCACTCGTTCAGTGAAACACAGAACAAGTACCGTTACATGCTGAGTATCTTGCCTCTTGCTTCCTATCTGTAATTCCCAAGAGATTATGTTAGGTTGATCAGCAAAGTATGTGTTTTTTCCATTTGAATATATTATAAAAAAGAGCCTCTTAGCTGTGCGGTCGTTTACTTTACATACCTCGAAGCGAGGGTAACGGGTTCAAACTCTGATCTGAATCAACATTTTGGTCTAAAATGGCTTGGCAGTGGCCGGGCGAGTGTCTTCAAACTGGCTTACCCTTGGGAGAGCACTGATGAAGAATATGCTGACGCATTGATAAATATATTGATGAATATGGGTGCTTGTATTATTGTAACATAGCAAACGTTACTGAGGATATTGGTGGCCCGTGAATTCTAATGATATCGACGCGTAGCTGTCTACGGGCAGTGGTGATCTCTTACCATAGAAGAGGCTCGCCTGCTCCGTTGCCTGCTACACAATAAAAAAAGTGTTTATTTTTTAACAAGATGTATTCCGACATGCTATTTGATAAAAAAATTATACGGTTGAGAGCCGACGATAATATGTTTTACTAACTGCAATAAACATTTACTGCCACCAAATATAAGGTGTGCTACAATGATTCTCATTCGGTTATTTGTCTCATTAATAGTACATATATATAACATCGTTAAGGAAAAGAAGTTATACATTTTATTGGTATCTTCTTAATCTTTGAGAGCCACGCTGAAGCATATGTGGACGCACTAATTGGGCCGGCTCGTCCGAAGTGATACCACGGACTCGCAGAATACTCAACGTGAAACGGTACTTGTACTGTGTTTCTCTGAGTGAGTGAGGATATCCGAGACCCATAAAAGTGCCGCTTAAGTGGCGTTAAAAGCCGTCGACACAACCAATGCGCGTACTGTGGCACGTTTATCAATGGGCGGCGATGTTCTCTTACCATATTGGATACCCACCAGCTCCAATAAAACTGGCTAAACAACCTATTTAGCCAGCTCACATAGAATTTTTGTTACCATGTTCGTAGAAAATGTTAATCTTCATGTAATAAATAACTAATAATAATTGTAAGGCACACCGATCTCAAAATATCATATTTAATTGCAAAAATTCGGTAATTTTCATAAAAAAATTGAAATTCGATTACCTTGAAAACGGTTAGGCAAACGGGGTTTCATAGTGAAATCATTCTGAAAAGATGGGTACTAGACGCCCCTGACAGATCTAGATCGACTTAACCAGTAATCCTGTATATACAACATGCATAATATAGTATGTTGTAAAGCTACCTAAACATATGTAGGCATATGTTGTAGGTAACTTTAGGTTGTGATCGGTTTATCATTTATTTGATAGCGTTTTCCTTCTTCCCCATGTACAGCATATGCGTTAAACATTTGGTTAGTATATTTAAGTTACGTTTAGTTTGTTTTCGGCATACTATCGAAGCTCAGATCCGGGCCGGTTATCAGTTACTCGAGGGCTATCTGATGATAAACTCTGTGTATTATCATGTGGAATAGTGTTGTACGTTGGGACGGCACCATCACGTGTTGCAAGAATCTCTTTAGATTTAAGAATTTGATTGGTTTCCGTTAGCGTTGAATGAGGAATGTTTACGATTTGTACGATGTTCTTTGTGTACGAGTTCGGCTAACCGATTACAGTTAAAAATTATAGTTACGTTAGATAACCGAAGTTCAAATATTAAACCGGTTGTTGACATCTGGGGCGTGCGTATCGAATATCCTTGTCCCTGTGGCTGTGTGAATTTTGTCGCTCTAATTGCTGCCGGTGTTTAGTCTCTCGGTTCAGTCTGTCTTGGTGATATGACATCGACGGAGTGCTACGATCTCATAAAGAAGGGGATAGACATTGAGGTGCCCGGCTTGGAGCTCTACTATGACAAAGTCGTTATTGAACTGCGAGGTGCGTGCTTTTGTTCAGTATGTCTCAGTACTCTGGGTATGAGGATACAGTATAAATTGAAGTGTGCTGGATTCCCAATTCATAACAACGGTTGATTTTATATCTTAATATTTTTGGTGTAAAAACGGAGGCAGATTAAATGTGGCTCATCCAGGATATTCGTTCCTTCGTTAGTGGATAGCTTTGCAGGGCTGTGAATGCGTTGCCGGCCATTTAGTGTTAGGCGCGTTTTCTGTGATGGTCTCGTAAGTCGTATTGGCTTGGAAATTCATCTCGCGGTCAGGAATGACGTTAAAATCGCTCAGTTGTGGAATGACAAACATCGATCATAATGCAATGGAGTGACTTGGTGTTTGTGCATAAGTTGATTCCGGTCTAGTTCCGCTTGTGTGCGGACATTTGATAGTCTTGGGTTACGTGCGATATTATTTACTGATGTGAGGCCAGTTGTTGATATGTCGCTTGTGGCGGGCGGCTGTGAACCCACCGGGGCTAAGCTCAGGTGCCCACGGCCTGGTGTACCACACTGGCAGTTGATGTGTTTACGTTCTTTCTTATTAACCATTCCCTTTGAAATTACCCATTAATCTTCAGCTGATGATATTTTTGATATTAGTGCGATTAAGTGATATTTTTTGTATCTCAGTACGAGGAATAGGTTTTCGTTTGCATGCTAAGGTATAGCTTAACGCCAGGTAAGCGAATACCATGAATAGGATGCCAAACGATGATTTTATTATATTAATTGCAAAAGTCGAAAATATAATTTAAATAGCAAGGAGCACTTTTAAATCGTCGAAACAGAACAAAATTTAACGTTACGGTACGATTTACCACCTGGTTCGGC
>DWCF01006318.1:0-12598 GCA_018230265.1 Delias oraia
TACATATATGAGTAATTGTTAGTTTTCTATTCTTTGTACCTATTTCTGATACATATGAAATTTTAATAATACTAACTGCTTCCGAAGTTTATCAATGTAACTGAGTTGGTTTGCCTGAAGCTATAAAGCTGAAAGTTCTGAACGAAACACTTTGCTAAGAGACTACTGAATAGTAATACAAATATTGTTACACTTTAGACAAATTATTCTATTTTTTTATAGTGTAGTGGATAACGGAGCAGATGGGTCTCGTATATGGTAAGAGAAAACCGCCGCCCATGGACAACCATGCCACAATCCGTGCATTGGTTGTGTTGCCGGCTTTTTATGCCACTTAAGCGGCATTTTTGTATTTGTTTTGAATAAAGATATTTTATTTCATTTCAATATAATAAATACAAATCTACTCATATAAACAGAAATGTTAAAAAAATGTTAATTAAATGGAAAACTGTTACAATTGTTTTTAGAAGTTGTCAACACGTTTAAGGCCGGAATTGCATAGACTTGCGAATTATTCTTAATTGTTATGCCGAAGACGACGCTACTATTTTCTTGATATAAACTTGAAGCGTTATATGTAAATAGTGATGCTATAAAAGCAACCGCTATGTATACTAGTGATGTGGTCAAATACTTAAGAAAATCATACAAATGGCGTTTTTGCGAAAACCAACAAGCATTTTGGCCTTAAGATTTACATTTTCATATTTGATCGGATTCTTGTGCTTTAGTTTCGATAACTATTTAAACACTTGTATACATTTTGGAAATATTATATGCTCCTTAAAATTGAGTTTACCACTCTAGAGACAAGTTAAAATTGAGTTTATTCGTAAAAGTAATATAAATAATAGCATACCATAGAACATATTAAGGACCGCACAGGCAATGCGGGCGGACTGTGGCGCAAGTTTTTCACCGATATTATTATAAACTATGACTTCATAACTTCAAATATATATATATACCAATACGTATCTATAAAATGGATTTATATCCTTCGGATTTATATCTTCGAATTAATAACACAATGTTATTCTAGTCCTTAGTCATTAATTTCATTATTTTATATGAACGGTGACAAACGAGCAGGAGGCTCACATAAGACAAGCGGTTTTCCGCCCATGAACACCTCTAGCCCTGCTCCATTAATTTTGCTTATTAGGATTTAGGACTGTAAGTTTGACACGTCCGTTTCTTTGTCTATGGCTTCGTAACGCGTAGCTCCTAAACAAATTCGCTTTTGATTCGTTGTTTGGTATCAAGAATGAAATAAGCTAGGCTTTATATAAAATATGTTTTTATTAAATAAAATTCGAGAGGTCAACGAACAGAAATCTCATTTTAGAAAAATGGTCGACCGTCCAAACACATTTCTAGCCCCAGCAGAGCAGCGGATGCGTAACCGGTCTTAAGGGACAGATATGCTTTTTTTAAGAGTATGCAAATCGTATTGGTTTGGAAATACCTCTGCGAGCACCTGATTCACGAATTGCCTTTCTTAGCTCAGTTGTGGAACGATCAATGTTGAATAATACGTGATATTTTCATTTGTAATCCCGATGCTGGCTTATTACCTTAAATTTCACGTATATTTCGAAAATTGTAGTAATTTACATATTTCTAACAAGGCGTTATACTTTCTATGGGCCTCGCAAATCCCGTGACTTGTTCCACACTCTGTCGCACTAAATAACTCGAGGTCCCGGTGGGCAGTAAAAACGCTCAGCTGTAAAAAGGACCATTTCGTCGCTTTACGTCGCTTATTGGCCTTTCCACAAATACCTACACATATTTTCAAATCAAATTTAAATATACATGGAAATAGATCTAACAATCTGATGTAAGTCACAGACGATTTATTATTTATCGACTTGTGAACCGGATTTTTCTGAATAAATGCGTGTTATTGATTATAAAGTATTATAATATTTATAACGTATTATAAAAGATTGAATGTACAATCTTTATATAAAATTCTCGTGTTTCGTGGTCTTTTTGTCATGGGTTTGTTGCCTAATTCCATTCCATTCCATTCCATCGAAACGACGTGACCAATAATGATTAACATTTTCATACCTAAATTTTTAAGGTGATATACAAATACAAAATTTTGTATCTAAATTTTTATTTCTGTAGAAAGTATTTGTTTATTTTAATCATCATCAGCCTATCAAGTCCACTGCTGGACATAGGCCTCCACCAAAGACGCCCACCTATTGCGATCTTGAGCGATCTGGGTCCTGTGGTTGCCCGCGACCTTCGTGAGATCGTCTTTCCATCGCGTGGCGGGATGTCCCACTCCGCGTTTTGCGGTACGCGGTCGCCACTCGATTTCTATTTTATCATATAGCATTTATTAATACATATAATCCCAATAAGCTGAAAATGAGTGAAACAATTCAAAACATACTAGAGATAAAATTGTAGATCATAGAATTTTCTATAAGAAAGGTACTACTGCTTTATTTCCTACCTAGATCTCATGTAAATATTAAAACATTTTAAAATGTTTCTTTCTTTTTCAGCTTGTTGGAAATTTGTGTATCTTCGCACTGATTTTGGGGGTGATTTGACCGGATTAAGTATATTTAATACAAAAATTTGTACATATAGTCGTCCAATAATATAAGTATTAAATAAGAAGCAAGTAGTACAATGTCTAATAAAGAGATTCGTCTCCTGATAAATGAGACTTGATCTGGGTCGCCTAGCGACAGCTAATTTGATTCTCTCACCACATTTGCATTTATATCCGTCCAGCTTTTTTCGTTTGGGGCGTTACTTGGCAGTCAGACGAAAGAAGATGAATGCTGTCGAACTTTATACATATATTATACATGTTTTGATGATTGCTGCATCATATATACAATATTGCCTCCATTGGGTTATATGATACACATAGCATCTATTTAGACCATGGCATACACAGTTTTTGTTAGAAAACAATCGTGTTTCATCATTATCACCTCGATATTTGTCGGCCCACAACTGAGCGTTTTTAAGGCATTTTCTGCCGCGCGCCACTACTCTGAGGAATCGGCTGCCAGCAGGGGTATTTCCAAACCCATACCACTTGGGAAATTTCAAGAAAAGGGCGAATTAGGTCGGTAACGCATCCATCCGTATGGGTCCATGTCCATGTCCATGGGTGAAGATCCGCTTATCCTGGCTGAGCTCATCAAGTGATTTATTTACATAAGTAATTTGTCGCGTAATTTTCAGAACACTTTTGCATAAATTGAGTATAGACTTCATTGTTGAGTAATTTAGGGCTTTACAATTCCCTGGCGGATGTTTTTATAATGTCTTATCTTACCCGTGGGAGAGCCAAACTGAAGCTCACGCTGGCCGGCTAGTCTGAACTGATACCACGGTCTCACACGATAACAATGAGAAACAGAAGGTAGTAGTAGCGTTCTCTGTTTGTAAATTACACCGCTCAAGCAGCGTCAAAAGCTGAAAAAACAACAAATGCGCGAATCGTGGCACGGTCGTCCATAGGAGGCGGTGGTCTCTTACTATCGGAGACACCCGACTGAATTCTTATCCGTTACACAATAAAAATGCCCGAATATTTAAACACGAAGTTGCGAACGCGAAAAACAAGTAAATAATGTTTTATCTTTTATTTCTTTATGTTCATTTCATCTGTTCAATTATTTACGTAATGAGTAACATACACAAATGTAAACTCATTCTTGAACTTAAAGTAATCGAGTTGTGCTAATTAGGTTTTTTTGACTTTGTTTTCTTATACGGATATTTGTTATACAGAGTTTTGCCTATACATAAAGCCTATATTGTCTTGAAAGTACAATGGACATAAAAACATCTTTCTCTAGACACAAATGCGAAGTAAGCGGCGCCTTACGTAACAATAACGCAAGCGATTACAATTCATTGCACAAAAGTCCATTGACCCGTCACTTTAGCAGAGCCTCATCACTATCTGTCCAGCCGAGCGAGGCGCGCTTTACTTCGTCAACCACCTATTGTATGCAGATTGGACAAAGAATTCACGACAGATACGATTTTAGTTCGTCCTTGATTGCTAAATTCTTTTTAAGAACAAAAGCTTTTATAATATTCTCTTGTTTGCCTTTTAGGAACGATATGCAAATTTTTACTTAACAGAACACGTAATAAGTAGAATATTTTGGTAATAGCCTTATATCAATATGTAAACAAATGAGTGAATAACAGAACTGAAGGTTGTTCTCTTGAATCACACACATTAGAAGTAGTCTGCGAGTAGCATTTGGGATATTTTTTACGTATTTTTACCTGGGGACCTTCAAGAAAACAGCGTAAACATTCCTTAAAGTCCGGCAATGCACCCGCGTCTCTTCAAGCACTAGGGGTGTTCATGGGCGGAGGACTGCTTGCCCTTGGTGAGCGTCCTCCTCTTTTGCCATATTTATACAAAAAAATAGATTATTGTTTCGTAATATAAAACGTACATATCCTTAAAAGACCGGCATGCACCCGTGGCCTTGCAACTTATGGAGGTTTTCATGAGCGGAGGATCGCTATGGACTGCTTATCCTAGGTGAGCCTTCTGCTAGTTCTTCCTTTACTTCTGTTTTCTTTAAAAAATACTTTCCCACGTCAAATAGTTTATATCCAAGCATGTAAATATTTTCTGGTATTTCTGGTTCTGGTCTTGTTAAGTACCGATTTATTTTAAGTTAATCTTTGGCTCAAGTTTAAGATATGCGCCGGCGATAATGCTGACTCTTAAGGTCACAGGCGTTTTCGCGCCAACGCCCCATTGTGACGTCACAGACCATATACCATTAGCGTAAGCTTTTAAATAGAAGCACAGATACCTAATATGGTTAATATAATAAGAAAATACATAGTGGTTCTCTAAAAAGTATCTACTCTGGTCTTAGCCAATACCGACAAAACGGAAATTTAAGTTTTTAAACAAATTGTTGCATATAAAATAGTTAATCTTTTTAGTAATCATTATTAATTAACTAGTGGTCCCGGCAACATTAAAAACATACTCTCCATTTTTGTAGGCGGGTTAAAAGTTGAGTTAAATCAGCTTTTACACAACTTTCTTATATATATAAATTTAAAAGTTGATGTTATATATGTATATAGACATACAATTAATATAAAAACACAGCGTAAAAAAATTAAATGCATTAAATGAATACGTATACACAAAATGAATGAAATTTATGTATACATGTATACACAAAAGTTTATTAAAGTTGATTCGCATTTTAGATTTTATTTATTCGCACAAATCTTGTCTTGTTCCAAAGTCATAGAGTGCTCAAAGTGAAACGGTACTGGTACTGTGTTTCGCTGAGTGAGTGAGAATATCGCAGGCCTTTAAAAATGCCGCTTAAGTGACGTATAAAGCCGGCAACACAACCAATGCGTGGACTGTGGCGCGGTTGTCCATGAGCGGTGGTGTTCTCTTACCATATAGAAGATATTACCCATCTGCCCCTTTGTCCGCTATACTATATAAAAAAAGTTATGCGCGTACATACCTTTTGAAGATTCTTTTTTATATACTTAAATAAGTTTCTTGTCTGTTGTCGACACTTATTTAAAACCAAAAACTCAACTGTATTCATTTGTCGTTTTACTAAGTTTACGATTTACACCACGAAGTTATATTTATCGAAGTAAAATACGTAAAACGTTAGTAAATTTCAGCATTCATATCTGGAGACTTTTAGTATATTTTACAGTTTCCATAAAAAGGACAACGGAGATAGGAAATCTTGTCTATGACTTTGGTGAATGTAAAATATTATATGACTCTTTCAGCTAATGAATGTAAAATACTATATGACTCTTTGAGCTAAAATTCACACGACCCGTGCGAATTTTATTTTATTTTTGGAAACAATGTTTTTGTAACATAATAGGTCTGATACACGATAGCGACATCGCATTACTTTGTATTTAAACAGGCTAAACAATAACGAAACAATGGTGGTCATATTTTGAATAACAAAGGTAGTTTTATGGGAAGGGCAGGGTCGCATGGGCATCGGGTTCGTCACGAATTGAGCATCCACTGTTCCTCAGTTAACGTATCCGTGGTGCAGTTGTTCACGCGTGTAGTCCACGCCTATTATCGAAAGGCCTAGGTTACATTCCCGGAAATCAATCATCTCGTTTCGAAAGCTTCAACCTATTATACTCAATTACAGTGTTAACTAAATAACGACACTGTAGGAGCTGCGTTTTATGTCGTTATAAACTTATCGTTAACTCCAGAAAAGAAAAATCAGATTTTTGATAAAGAAAATATGTATTTCAGACTACTGTTAGTAGTAGTGTACATAAAAAGAGTCATACCTGACCGCTATTGCGTTTAGCATGTCATTTTTATCTGTCGTCTTTTACTACACCAGTAATTATTTCTTTTATTTGTAAAAAAGAGAATTTTTTACAAAATTCGGTACGCATTATGTCGACAGTCAAGTTTTTTGCGGACTAGGATAAAAAAGCGAAAAAAGAACGTACAAAGCTGCTCAGTTTTTACTAATTTTGGCAACTTAAAAGGTACTTTTTTTACTCAATTGTGTTCATTATTGAGAGTGCGGAATGATATGTATAGTAGTGTATCAGTGTAATGAACACAAGATAAACTAACCAGTCATTGATTTCGACGTTTTAGGGAGTTTGTCGTGAATTTGAGGGACGTTACGTGGATTTTACACTCTTTTTCGAAAGTGACAAGAATAATAGTTTAGTGAAACGTTCAAGACAACATGTTTTTATTGTATAGCGGGCAACGAAGCACGCGGGTCCCTTTCTATGGTAAGAGATATCTGCGCTTTGATAGTTGCCGGTAATTGACACCGCTTGAGCCATAGTTTCAAAAGTCCTCCGATATCATTCGCTAAGCAGAACATTACAAATAATGTTTTACGCTGGTATTCTGTTAGCTCGTGGTATAGCTGTTACGATAGCATAACCTTCAGCATGGCTTTCCCACGTATAAGTGTTAAGGCACTGACCCCGTCACTGTCAAGCCTTTCCAAAGACCAAATTATTAATTAGCTAATTAGTGGTTCATCCATCATATCTTCTCGTTTCAAAGAATTTGTTAATGAGTAATTTTGATCATGCTCGCATGCATTGACATGTTAAGAATATCATTAATATCGCTTAAAGGTATAAAAATTGTTAAGTTGTACTATTTCGTCACTGTCGCTGAATCTAGATATCCACATTCATATCAGAACCTCGTGATTTAACGTGTTTTATATGAATCAAACCTAGTATGAGTTCCAAGAGTTTAGAGTTAAATAGGTTAAGCGTAATTTTTTTGAGCATGTTACTATTTTTATACCATAGAGCAAAAGACACGCAAGTAAAAGACATTATATTAATGCAATCTATACAAAAACCAATATTTTACCTCTAACCGTAATGAAAGCCGTGTTATTTTTTATTTAAGAACAACTGTGTGTAATAATCAAACTAAAATACTGTCATTTCAAGATTTGTCATATCACTTTGATGTTTGTCGTTTCAGAACTGAGGATTTTTTAAAGCATTTTGTGTCGCGCACCACCACTCTGTAGAATCAGCTGCCAGCATAGGTATTTCAAAACCAACACGAACTGGGGACTTTAAAAAAAGGGTGTACCTATTCCTTAAAAGCCGGTTACGCATCCGTTTTTCTGTAAGAGTGTCCAGAGCGGAGCACCGCTTATTCTAAATCAGCTACTTACTTGTTTGCCACAAAAACGGAGCCTTTTAGCGACATACGCTTTCAAATGGTCACGTAAAAATAAATTGATTTCTTGAGCTCAATCCATGCTTGTGAGTCAAGCTTGTGATAGGATTCAATTAGATTTTTTCATCTTTTCATCATCATCAGCCTATCAAGTCCACTGCTGGACATAGGCCTCCAGGACGTCCACCTATTGCGATCTTGAGCGATCTGGGTCCAGCGGTTGCCCGCGACCTTCGTGAGATCGTCTTTCCATCGCGTGGCGGGTCGTTCAAATCTGCGTTTTCCGGTACGCGGTCGCTTTTTTTTCATCTTTTACTTGTATTTTATACGAGAAAATTTAATTATAAGTTAAACTACAGGTAATGAAGGACATATTAACAGTTACAAGTTTCAAGTAACAAGTTTCGAATAGCCAACTTAGTTGGGATACTTATATGTAATTAAACTAACCATGTTTTGTACAGTTATCCGTACAATTTGCAACAAAAACAGAGTTTAGTAAGTTAAGAAGAAACTTAAATATTACTGACGATCCAATTTTCTAAATAGTCATTATTTTTTAAATTATATATATTGTGTTAGGGAAACGAGCAAGAGGCTCTCCTAGGTTAAATGGTCCGCCGCCCATGAACCGCCTATGCACTCATGCGGCAGCACAACCAATGTACGGACTGTGGCGCGGTTGTTCATGGGCGGCGATGTTCCTTATCATAGAAGACCCACTTGCTCCGTTTTCCGCTATACCAAAAAAAATGAGTGTTAAATGAATTAATAAATGTACGCATAGGCTTAATATGCAGTACGTTTCTGTATTGTATTTATATCTACATCCTGTTATGCCAGATCTTGTTCGCTTACCGATTGTTTTGCTTCTGATAGAAACAGCACGCTTGTTTTGTCTATTCGTAATTTGCTTTAATTTCAATTGCAATATCTGTGTTTACTAAAGCTCTGTGTGGTCCGTCTAGCATAAATGCAGACCAAGAATTTGGACAACATTTTTTATGATAAGCAAATAGTTTTGTACTGTTGGTAGTTCTTGTCTTCTTAATAACTAATCAAAACTTTGTGTTTGGATAATGACGTAAAAAACGTACGTAATATATTGACGTAAAAATAAAAAAAAATTAAAGACGTAAGAAATTGCTGTAATTATCTGAAGTTTTTTTATGGATTAGCGCACAACGGAGCAGGTGGATCTCCTATATGGTAAGGACCATCGCCGCAAATGAACGACTGCGCTACAGTCTGGGCATTGATTGTGTTGCCGGTTTTTTACGCCGCTTAAGCGACACTAACAGCGTGGGACATCCACCCACAAGGTGGAGAGACGACCTTATAAAGTTCGCCGGAAGACGCTGGATGCCGGTCGCCTCGGACAGGTATTCAAGGAAGTCCAAGGGAGAGGCCTATGTCCAGCAGTGAACGTTTTACACTTTTAAGGGCCTGCGATATCCTCACTCACTCTGCCAAACACATTACAAGTACCGTTTCACGCTGAGTATTCTGTGAGTAGTTTGTGATACATGTTAAATCATATATACTGAAACGCAAATAGAAAATTCACGTACAGTTGATTATCTCCTCAGTTGATTTAACATCAAAAAGCGGCTTTTCAATTGTTTATAAATAATAATGTGCTCGCATAGTTAATGTTTTTGTGAGACGGGTATATAATATAATATGATATATGTAATATGTATCGAAATCACAAATTATTCTTCGAGAAATGCGTACTGTTTAATTAGGAATCGAATTTAAATCGTATATCCAATGACATAAGGCACAAAATTGAAAAGTCTTCGTATCAAGATTGAAGTAGGAATACGTTATCTTAATTTTGCATACCACAAGTGACGCAAACTTAGCTTTGCGGTTGTGAAAATTACATTTTTCTACACGTCGTCTTAATGTAGGACACTAAGAGTTAGAATTGCGTGGCAAAGAATTGACACGTTTGAGATATCGATGTTCTGTGGTTTTACAGCGCATGCGATTTGAACCCAGGAGCCGGCACCTGTGACCTTCGTCAGTGACAATTTGGTAGCTGGGGAGAGAGGAAGTGAGATATGTCATATCCTGAATTTAGGCTATAGCTTTCGCGTTCTAGCTTCGAGACTGAGGATTATTCATTTAATATAATTTATCCTATAATACTCAACATGAAACAGTACTTGTAATGTGTTTCGCTGAGTTAGAGAGGATATGGGAAGCCCTTAAAAATGCCGCTAAAGTGGCGTTGTTGTCCATGAGCCACGATGTTCTCTTACTATATACGACACACACCTGCTCCGTTTTAAGCTATATTATAAAAAATATATATTTTCTTGCATATGCATCCTATATTTGATTAAGCATATATACAGTTTATATTAACTTATGTATGAAGTACATATGAGGTGACATAGCAAACATTGTTTTGCCATATAAACATGAAAGTTAGATATATGCTGTCACGCACTTTTTACAGGCATTAGCAAGCATTATAACTCCATCATATATCTCTCATCGTCAAGGCAGCGATTGTAAGAAACATTGTTCGAACAGTTTTATTTATTTTTATTTTTACTTATACTATAACTTTGAAAAAATAAAACAGACAGTTGTGAACCAATGTAGTGCGGTTGTCCATGGGCGGCGGTATTATCTTACTATAAAGAAGACCTCGTATTAGTAAATTGAAGTGGCAATGGGCTGGCCACATCGCTCGACGAACCGACAACCGATGGAGAAGATAGGTTCACGAGTGGCGACCGCATATCGAAAAACGCAAAGTGGGACGTCCCGCCACGCGATAGAAAGACGATCTAATGAAGGTCGCGGGCAACCAATGGATCCATATCACTTAAGATCGTAATAGGTGGGCGTCTTTGGGAGAGGCCTATGTCCAGCAGTGGACTTGATAGGCTGATGATGATGATAGAAGACCCACCTGTTCCATTATCCGCTATCATCATAATTTTAGCCGTATAATGTCCACTGCTGACATAGGCCTCTCCATTGAACCTCCATGCCTACCTGTCCGAAGCGACCTGCATCCAGCGTCTTCCGGTGACCTTCACAAGGTCGTCTGTCCATCTTGCGTGTGGATGTTCCCTAATGTCCGCTATAACTTATACGCTATAAAAACCTGTACATTTGTCTTGATTAGTTAATGAAACGCATATTTCGTTCTGATTGAACGCTGCAGTCTGTCAGTATAAACCTTGATGCTAATATAATTATTGATAGAAATCTAATACCGGTTGCCATTTAAACGTGCAGATTATATTTAAATTTAAATAGATTTATTCTCACTGACAAGGCAGGTAATGCTTTGTGATTTATACAAGAATCGGCTAACGAATATTATCTCATTTATTCAGATGTGAATGATAAATTATCAGTAAATCCTGTTTCAAGGCCAAACAATTATAATTGCTAAAGTATTAAAGTTTACCTACCTACAATATTTCGTTCTAAAATAATAGAAAGGGAACTATATATATAAGGTAATATTAATGATATTTTTAATTTTATGGTCGGATTTTATGCAGTGATTCTGGAAAAGAGACGTTAGAGGCAAGTCCATGGGCGGAGAACCGCTTATCCGCGGTGAGCCTTCTGCTAGTTTGCCACCGTTTCCATTAAAAAATGCAAAAACAACAGACAAATATAAAAATTGCATCTACAAATGAAAAAGTAGCTCAAAGTTAAATCAAATAGATATTTACTCTTTAAAGTTTTCTTTCACTGGACAAAAACCGAGATATTAACTAATATGTTTTTTTCCAATTGCGCGTATATATACACAACCGTTCCAATTAAAGACAATCAAATGGTACCAAACTAAAGTTATGTATTTGAAAAGGTGCGCGCGCGCCCCTTTTAACTCGAACGCGTAGGCACGTGCCGTCTTAGCCTTAGGGTAATCTACCCTTTAGGAATAGCTAAGCGCTTCATTTAACATCACCGAGAATTTTAAATCATGGAATATTAACAGGGTCACCTAGCACTGGCAAAAGTTGTTACAATAAGTCGTTTTTTCAAAAGATGTAAGTTTTTATGTCCATTTGTATAAAACTACACGATTTATATTTGTTCCAATATCGACAGTGATTTTATTTCAACAAGTAAAAACTTACAAATATTTTCACCAGTGTGAGTGTCCTGCGGAAGCATATGCTATCGCACTAATTGGGCCGGCCCGTCCGCAATGATAAGACGGGCTCACCGAATAGTTGGCGTAAAATGGTAGTTGTGCTTGAAACTGTGCTTCTAATGCCGCTTCAGCGCGTAAAAAACCGGCAACACAACCAACGCGCGGAATATAGCGCTATTATCAATGGACGGCGCGGTGTTCTCTTACTATATAGGAGACCCACTTGTTCGCTATATCATAAAAAACTAAAAGCACAGTTTTGACTTTTGAAGGTACATAACTTAAACAAGTTTCACGAACTAGGAAACATTGGTTGGTTTAAAATACATTCCGATACCTATCGTTAAATTAAATCATGAGAAATTGACAGTGATTTAGGGGAAGCTAAATGAACCATTGAATTGACTATCGACCATCATTGACCGAGAAGACACTTCACGATATTGGTGTTCGATGAAAAAAGAACTTCAACTGAGACGGCTGCATAACCCTATCTCCTTCACTCCCATGGCACGGTTGACCGATAAGTAATAGCTAGTCCTACACTGCCTTGCCTCCAGGGTATGGTGTCGGTCTTGAAAATTAAAATTTATTATTTTCTGCTCCTTTACAAAACTTTTTTATTTTTAACTATTGTAAGTTAAAAACATAACACAATATAATCAAAATATGTAGTTGGTAAATAGAAACAGAATTATATAGGAAAATACAAATTTAAAATTGAGTTA
>DWCF01006319.1:0-12594 GCA_018230265.1 Delias oraia
TCGCAACTGTGATGCGATCGTCCGGATCGTTTAATACGTGTAGTGGCCGTCGGTGCGACGGGCACTTTTGTTTCAATTTTAAGCGGTCACGTAACAACTGATTGGGGTGCGACTTTGCCTTGTCGTAATACCGCTCAGTCAACCGCTTCATCCATTGGGCACGGACAACGGGGCAGGTGGTCTCCTATATGGAAAGAGAACACCGCCGCTCATGAACAGTCACGACACAATCCTCGCATTAGTTGTGTTGTGACTTTCTACGCCACTTAAGCACCACTTTTAAGGGCCTCCGCTATATGGTCTCACTTTGCGAAATACAGTATAAGCACCGTTGCACGCCGAGTATTCTGTGAGCCCGCGTCACTTCAGACAAGCCTGCCCAATTAGTGAGTCAGCAGAGGCTTTCACTAGAGGGATGGAGAATCATCTCATTATAGATCCGTATTGTTTTATATTATTTCATAATAGTCATACCCCTCTTTAATAACAGCGAGCGAAGACAGGGCGTCCGGTACCGAAACGCCGGCCGCCACGAATGTTAGACCCATAACTGTGTCCGGTATCCCCAGAGTGTAACCTGAACATAAAAGAGCACATTTGATTTTATTATCTAAACATATATAAATTACGTGTCACTATCATTGTCCGCAATGGACTCCTACACTATCCAACCGAATTTATAAAGTAAATTCAAGAATCTTGTACATAATACTTTAATTCAGAAAACTTAATATAACATACCACTTTTTGGATTTTGAAATCATCAAAAAGTTCCAATTAGATATTATTAATAAAAAACTTGTCCCTTAAAGGATGACAACGCACCCGCAACCCATCCACGGCTGTCCATGGACGGACGACCACATACCCTGGGTAAACCTGTTGCTCTTTGCAGCACAAATTTTTATAAAAATTCAAGTTTCATACAGATTAAAACTATGCCAATCTTACCGATAACGGTAATCATCCAGACCATGAAGTAGGAGTAGAAAGATATCCACAGCATAGAGATGATGAAAGTGACTGGGTACCAGGGCCCGCGGTGGTCTGGCATCGTGTGGCGGCAGGACCAGTGCACAGGAAAAGCCACGTACCAACACGCCAATTGGACGGGGTCTAAGGAATGATAAGAGGTCCAAATCATTCACCCACTATAATAGTCTTCTCTGTGGTTGAAGGTGACCGCCAACCATGCATAACACCACAATCCACGATTTGGTTGTGTTGCCGGCTTTTACGACGCTTAATCATTATATTATAAAGAATTGTACGTCATTCAATAAATAATATGTATATTTTTTCAATTAATTTAAACTGATGCATTTAAAATTATATAAAAAACAGACTGAGATAGTAAATTTTCAAAATTCTCAAAAATATTAAAATAACCGATAGAAACAAAAATAAAATTCGTCTAGTACATTCACAATTCACAAAATTGACCTATGGACTACATTATTATATATACAGTAATTTAAGTTTTATTTAGTCAAATAAAAAGAGCGGCTGTACCAATAATTCACATTAAATAGAATGAGCTATGAAATCACTTTAGTAGAAATTGTGAAGATATGGTCTCATATACAGTGTAAACTCTATATAACGACACTGAAGGGACTGTGCATTTTATAGCGTTAGAAAGAGTTGTCGTTAAATGGAGAGAAGAAAAGGTGGATGGAAGACAAGCTGAACCAACTAAAGCCAATTGATTTCGATGCTTTAGGGAGTTTGCCGTTAAATCGAGGGACGTTACATGGAGTTTACACTGTATGTCAATAAAATGAAAGAAATTCTTGACATCTTTTATTTTTCTTATAAGGAACTCACTTGCTCCTTCTGGTTTCACGAGTGGGTTGACTGCAGTGTCTGGGTTGTAATCTTTTGCCTTATAGTATGCTGGAACTGACGGCTGAAATATCAAAACATGCTTCTTCAATTCTATCTTGTGAGAAAGAAATAAAAAATATCATAATAAAAAATATAAATACATATTTAATGATTATTATTCTGTATCGACAACGGAGCAGGTGGATCTCCTATATGGTAAGAGAACACCGTCGCCCATGGACAACCGCGCCACAGTCCGCGCATTGGTTGTGTGGCTGGCTTTTTATGCCACTTAAACGGCATTTTTAAGAGTCTCCGACATCCACACTCACTCTGTGAAACGCAGTACAAGTACCGTTTCACGCTGAGTATTCTGTGAGCCCGTCGTATCACTTCGGACGAACCGGCTTAATTAGTACGTCAGCGTATGCTTCACCATGGCTTTCCCACGGGTGCGACAGTATTAAGACTCTCGTCCTGCCACTGTCAAGTAATTTCAGAGACCGATTAAATTGTAAATTAAATTATAATTTATAATTTTCGGAAAGGGATTCGAACCCGATACCTCTCGGTTCATGGTAATCTTTTAAATCCATTAAGCTACGAGACTCTCAAACTATTAACTAAAAGTTATTATCAATTTAATATAAAATAATAGAGTAAAATATATTTATGTAAAGAAAGCATATTTCTTTAATTTGTACAGCTGACTGGTAATTGTGTGAATCTGACACGACGTCATGGCTATACGGATTTTTGTTAAAAGTGTAAATAGATAAAATGAATAAGAAAATACTATTGGAGGGGTTGTTAATTTTAATAATAGAATCTAAATGTAGTTTTCTTTTTTTAGGTGAGAATAAAATATTCGACGTTTTTACGATTATAATTTGTAGATCATTCTAAAATAAAATTTCTATTTTCATAACAAAACATGGTTTATTTTTATAGAATTACAATCCCTACGAAGATTAGGCTAGACTTAATGTCTTTCACATTTATGACAGATTAGACGATGAGAATCAGGTGTTGAAAAATGTTGTTACCTGTTGGGGTTGTTGCGTCTGCTGTTCTGGCTGCCCGGGTGTTGACGGGGTTTGGGCTGCTTGTTGTTGTGGCTGGCCACTCATATCCCAACTCTGGGTGGCTTGGGGCTGTTGCTGTAATTATTTATTTTATTATTTTTTTTCTTTATTTATCCGGCAAGCGCAGCGTGCGACGTCCACCCACAAGGTGGACAGACGATCTTAGGAAGGTCGTCGGAAGTCTCTGGATGCAGGTCGCTTCCGTTAGGTATGCATGGAGGTCGATGGAAAGGGCTATGTCCAGCAGTGGAAGTCTTACGGCTTAAATGTTGATGATGATAAATCGGAACGATTCTGAGTAATTATCGAAAGTTTATACCACGATTTGTAAACTGAATAGAAAAGTATTTTTGCATGTCATATTAATGACTATGATCTTCATCAGCCTATCAAGTCCACTGGCCACATAGGCCTCTCCCAAACAGTTAATTTAACGACTATTATATGTTCGAAGAGATAGATGGCTAGTCTATTCGTAATGCTCATGAGCAAGTGCCGCTTGTGATTGCTGCTCGATTTATCTTACAAAGTTAGTATTAATAGTAGTTTTTTTAAATTATTCATGATCTATTCAGATAACTTATAGGAAATTACTGTATGACCACTCTATTATTTGAAAGATACATTGTGGAGTTTCTTTCGGCATTTCCTCTTCAAAAATTACCAATAGCTATTATGTGTGTAACATTTTACGCTGATAAAAAATATTAATTTTCATTTTCGTTATTTATTAGTGTTAGTTCGCCAATGATTATTATTTTTTGTCATATAGAAGGCGAAGGAGCAGGTGGGTCTCCTCTATATTAAGAGCCGGCCATACATAACCACGCCACAATCACCTTTTTGGTTGTGTTGCGGCTTTTTATGCCACTTACGGGGTCACAGAATACTAATCGTGAAATTGTAATTGTATTTGAAACGGTGCTTCTATTGTGTTTCGCCGATGCGGCGTAAAAAGCCGGAAACACAACCAAAGCATAGACTGCGGCGCGGTTGTCTATGGGCGGTAGTGTTCTCTTCCCATTTATAAGATCCGTCTGCTCCGTTTTATGCTAAACCACAAAAAAAACTTGATATAGCTGGTTAATATTTAATAATAAATTTCGAATTTAGCTTTGAAATTATACAATACCATTACCATTTAAAGTATTGTGATTATTACTGAAATATATTTTTAATTAATTGTGATTGTTAAATAAACCAAACAAAATATTTACCAAGGAGGTTTCCTGGTTCCATGCTGTGTTGGGATCCCATGTCGAGTTAGGGTCCCAAACGGGGGCTGGGTCCGCGTGATACGCTGCATTCTCATACGCTCCGCTGGGATTATACGCTGAAATCGCGTTTAATTTAATTAGTAAAGCCAATAGAATACATTGAGAAGTCTTCAAGTAAGAAAAACATTTAGCAATTGCACAATTCATTATACGTTAAGGCTAAAGCATCACTACAAATAACACCTCAAAAAAATACATGAAAAAATTAACAACGATGAATGAATTAATGAAACCTAATAAGTGGCAACATTTATTTTCTCATATATTCCCAATTTTTTAATGGAAACGATGGCAAATGAGCAAGAGGCTCACCTAGGATAAGCGGTCCTCCGCCCATGGACACCCCTAGCATTTGCAAGGCTGTGGGTGCGTTGCCAATTTTAAAATCAAGAGTTTTGGTATGGTGTGAAATCATGTAAACTTTTTTTTATATACAATCGGTGGCAATCGAACAGGAGGCTCACCTAGGGCAAGCGGTCCTCCGCCCATGGACACCCCCAGCAAGGGCTGGGAGTGTCCATGGCATGGGGTCTGCAAGGGCAGAGCCGCACGTGCGTTGCCATTTTAGTATCATAATATATTTGAATAAAAACTAAGCAGTTATGTAAGGCTGAATACTAACGAGCCGGTTCCGATGGTGACTCCTTCTGCTGACCTTCCACATTTGTATATGGCGAGGTACCAGTTGGCGCAGGGGCTTGACCACCGCTCCTATGAGAACAAACTCATCTACAACTCCACATTATATCTTTTCATACATTTCGCAAAAATATTGCCTAGTATATCTCGACACTAAGAAAAAAAGAAAATTACAAATATCTCACAGTTAAACCTATAATTTTAGTTTTTGATTCAAAATATATTAAAATTTGTTTTATTTTATTCACATTTTATATAGTAACTATTAGTCAAGCAACCAGTTTGCACCCGTGGAAAAGCCATACATACTGGCGCACCAATTAGGCCAGCTCGGCCGAAGTGAAACCACGGGCTCACAGAATGCTCAGCGAGAAACGGTAGTTGTACTGTGTTTCGCAGAGTGTGTGAGGATATCGGAGGCCCTTAAAACTGTCGTTTAAGCGGCGTAAACAGCCGGCAACACAACTAATCCGCGGACCATGGCGCGGTTGGTCATGGGCGGTGGTTTTCTCATACCATATAGGAGAGCCACTGGCTCTGTTGTCCGCTATGGAATAAAAAAAATGTATTTATATGATAATTATTAATATTTAAAGCCTTTTACTATAGTATATACTTACTTGTACGTGACTAGGGCAGCTTGCTCCTCCCTCGTGGGCAGCTTGAAGGGCAGCGGCCAAGTGAGGACCCAGGCCTCCAACGCAGTGTTAAATCGAAGCGCCACGCAGTACACCGCATACATTATCAACATAAACAGAGCCTCTGGCCTGGGATACAAAAAAAATATAGAAAATATGAGTCACTAATTAACTATTCCAATTTGAAAAACACAATGCAAATACAAAAATCAATTTGCTTCAATCCGTTGAAAAATTTCATCATTTCATCATTCAAAGTATGTCTCGATGTTTATCGTTCCACAACTAAATGTTTTTTAAGGAATTTTATGCCGCGCTCCACCACTTTGGGGGATCAGCTGCTTTCAGATATTTCCAAACCCATACGACTTTAAGACTTAAAATATGAGCGCTGCTATTTGTAATAGGCCAACAACGCAGCCGCGGCATGAACGGCTGAAGGTGTCCATGGGCGAAGATCCGCTTATATTAGGGGAGCCTCCTGTTCGTTTGCCAATAACACACAGGTTCCAAATACGTGACCTTTACCCAAGATACGCCATTGTAAATTATTAGTCAATTGGAACGCAGGGAGAAATAGTTTTGTTTTGTGTGACAACATTGTTACACCTCTCGCGTCTCTGTCATGTTATGTGAAATCGTCATCATCATCATCAGCGTATCAAGTCCACTGCTGGACATAGGCCTCCCCTAAAGACGCCCATCTATTACGATCTTGAGCGATCTGGATCCAGCGGTTGCCCGCGACCTTCATCGTCTTTCCATGGCGTGGCGGGACGTCCCACTCTGCGTTTTCCGGTACGCGGTCGCCACTCGAGAAATGTGAAATAAATAAAATTAATTTAATACGCTATTATTGTTAACCTCAACTACGAATAATATTCCTCGTCAAATATTATGGGATTATTTTTATCTATTTAAGAAAAAAATACATATATTTCAAAACACAATACATTTTTTGTGTGCCAAACTCCTTAAGGGTTTTCCACACTGAATATTCGTCAAGAGGCCGCCGGTTTGAAAATCAATTCAAATACAGGCTGCTTTATATATACATTATTATATGTACACGATTCGGATCGGATTTCTAAGGAAGATCGCAATAGGTGAGCGTCTTTGTGGGAGGCTTATATCCAGCAGTGGACTTTAATAGACTGATGATGAAGAAGGATATGGAAACTGTTAAACTCACCAGGATACGTAGTTATTGGCGATGGTACAGAGCATGACCAGAATAGAGATGGCGTAGAAGAAGCAGTCTCGGCAAAGTGGCCACCAGTTGAGGTGGGACACGGTGCCGGCGCAAAGTGCGCACACAGATATCACGAACATAATGTTGAACACCGCCGAGCCGATCACGCCCGACACACCTGCATACAACCATTCCCATATATTGACAATTCCCTTTATAAACTGATACCAAGAATTTCTTTATGAATATAGAGCAACGGAGCAGGATTCCTCAACAAGCCGCGCTCTCAATCGCTTTTACCGGCTTTATATGCCGCTTGAGCACTCATTTACTAAATATAAGCATTCATTAAATATTACTATGTTATATTGAATTTTTTGTTCTTTCTTTATTTTCAAAAATATACTTCTACTTACCAATGTCATCTTGGGCACAGAATACACCAATGACGACGGTCGCTAGTTCTGGTGCTGAGCTTCCTGCTGCCATGAAGGTCGCTCCCGCTACATCCGGAGTCAGCTTCAACTCTTAAAGTTACATTAGAGGCTTATAATTTATTAAAACCTATAATTTTTCAAATAATAGCTTTGATGATAAAGTTTTATGCTATTAAAAATGTTTTTATATACATCAGTGTCACAAACACGTCTAGAAATGTAATACGTGTACATGTTAGGAAAAATATTTCTTGATGTAAAAAAAATAATATTGCATTAGACTAGCCTCAAGTGATTTCAAAGAATAATATAATGTAAATCAAATAAATCTCATTTTTTTATATAATATCGAAGGCAAACGAGCAGAAGGCTTACCTAGGGCAAGCGGTCCTCCGCTCAAGGATATCTCTACCCCTTGCAGAGCGACGGGAGCGTTGTCGGATTGTTAGGAATATGTACCCCCTTTTCTTGAAGGTCCCAAATCGTATTGGTTTGGAAATACCCCAGCTAACAGCTGATTCAACAAAGAGGTGGTGCGCGGCACAAAATGCCTTTAAAAACGCTCAGTTGTGGAACGACAAACATGGAGGTGAATGCGAAAAGTGTTATTTATTACTATTCGCTTTATATCCTTACTCATTATAGAAGCACAAGACAAACAAGTGTAAATATTATTTCTTGGTCTGCCGCTTACTACAGATACCTACCACCTATGGAGCCGGCAGTGGCAGGATTGGTTTTCTAAATTGAATTCATTCAGTTAATTTTGTAAAATACATTTAAAAAAATGATAATAAATAAATGGTTTATGTTACCTCACATTAAATAGACTTTTAATTTAATTTAATGGAAATCATATAAGAAGCCTTTATAAAAGTGTATTTGCATCATAATTATTTGATGTTAAACAAAAAAATATTATATTTAATACCATATTATTTTTTACATATTTTAAGGAAATTTACCTTCGCAGATCCTGTCAAGGCTGCACACGAAATATTCATCGCAGACAATGGCCAAACCGATAAAGGTGAACACTGCCACAATTACATGGATGATCAGACCACCGTGCTTTCTTGCATTCTGACTCATCAGCGGATGGGGGAACTGGAGATAATTCAATACATAAATATGAGACCACAGTTACTAATTGACCATAAATATCTCATAAATTTGTGAGCTACGTAGGTAAGTGGTCTTATAATTATCACGAAGCTAGAGTTAACGGTTCGATCTCAAATCCGAATTAGAAAATCACTTGGCAGTGGCCGGGGGAGGGTCTTAATGCTGCCGCTTCCGTGATAGAGCCATACTGACCCATTGATTGGGTCGGCTCATCTGAAGTGACATCACGAGCTCACAGCATACTCAGCGTGAAACGGTACTTGTACTGTATGTCGCAGAGTGAGTGAGGATATCAGAGACTCTTAAAAGCAGCGCTTAAGCGGCGTAAAAAGCCGGCAACACAACCAATTCGCGGATTGTGGCGCGGTTGTTCATGGGCGGTGGTGTTCTCTTAGCATATAGGAGACCCACCTGCTTCGTTGTCCGCAATTGTATAAAAAATACCACGGGATCACAGAATAGCAGCGAGAAATACTACTTTCACTGTGTCTAGCTGTATGAGTGTGATATTGAAGGGCCTTGAAATTCTACCGCTTAAGCGGTAATAAGCTGACAACACAATCAAAGCGCGGATTGTGGATACCATAGAGTATACCCCTTTCGCTCTGGTGCTCGCTATACAATAAATAAGTAAGAAAACAAGATTATTGCCCTTCTAGCATCAGCTTGAAACAAAAGGGTACGAAAGTAAAGGTCAAACAGACCTTTGGTGACTTTTCTATTTTATTTCGAAATATAAGGTATATAATAGGCACCTAGAGAATTTATTATTTATATTTTAGACCCTTTAGCACGAATTCAAATCATAATATAAGTATGTCAGTAAGTATTTTACCTGTTCAATGGCAGGTGGTGTGCAATTCCTGAGTGGATGTACCGTCGCTATCGCATCTTCCATCTCCTCTATCTCCTCTTCTTTTCTAATCTCTACTGTCTCTTTATCCTACAAAACAGGTCTATATCCTAATTTTATATACTTTATAATTTTTATGATTTCTAAAGCTATCTCTTAAAGGACGGCAAGGCGCAAGCCCGTATTTATTGAAACAATAGGTTATCCTCAACACATAATCTATCAAATAAAATATATTTTCAATTGCGCAGTTCTAAAGTAGCGCGTAATAAAGAACTGATATATACAAATATGTAATCTATATAATATATTAATTATAATATATAAGAACTACGCCATTCTACTCACATCAACATATCCCGCGTCCTTCTGCTTCTTCTTCTCGCCTTCATCTTCTTCTTCTTCTTCTAGAAGACTCTTCATTGCCTTCTTCCCTCCATCGGTAGCTTGTGTCTCTTCTTCCTTAGTTGTTATTGCTGGTGTCACCTTTTGCTCAGCTTCTGAAATATGAAATAAATATTTTATAAAAGAGCTATTATTATATCTTTGTCATTACGCGAGTTCATCCTGTGTATTTACTACGAATATTACCTGAAGGATGTAGAGTTATCTCCTTTATGGTAAGAGAACACCGCTGCCCATGAACAACCGCCCTTCAGTCCACGCATTGGTTGTGTTGCCGGTTTTTTACTATAAGCGGATAAGCCTATGGGCACCTCCAACGCTTAGTGGGGCACGGATGCGTTGTCACCGTTTTTAGTGATAAGTACGATCTTTTTTGAAAAGTTAAAATAACCAATTACATACCTTTCTTTTCCGATATATCGCGTGTGATGGACGATGACACTTTATCTGTGGGTAGTGGGGACGGCCCTGGTTCTGATGGCGTTCCCAGCACGGCTTGGAAGACAGAGTACGCGATGAAGAATACAGACACCACCAGCCACCGGTGGCGGCGCGGCCGGCGCATCATCTGGAAAACATACTCATATTAAATATTATATTGTTCTGTTTATTTTTATTATTTATTGTTTTTTTTGTGTACCTCACTATTGGAAAGAGTGACATTTAAAACGCAGGGTAGCGTGCACGCGGGCTCATTGAGAATTTATAATTTTTACCGCGACTAGCGCGAGGGCTTCTTCTGTGAGATAGAACCTCGAATTGTAAATGTAATTATATCTATATATCAAAGATACCTGGCAAACGTTGCTTGTTTTGCCATATAACAATAAAAGTCAGTAAAATGTTGTTGCAGATTTTTATAGGCATAATTAACCTCTTTAACTTTTCTATACAATTCAATCATATATCTCACATCATTGATAAGAACGCAACGTTCGTAAGAAACATCGTTTGATCACCAAAATAAAGCATTTTGTTTTTTTAGGTTAATATGTAGTTAATATTACATCGCCTCCGACAGGTATGCTCGGAGGTTCAAAGGCGTGTCTAGCAGTTGACTTCTTACGACCGAAATGATGATGATATAGTTAATATATGACGTGTCCTCTACAATAATGATTAATGTCAAAAAATAACATTCTTAACTAGTAATGATGTCCGATCACTTAAATATGTATTTAGAAATATTGTTTACAGACTAAGCAATATCGCTTGCAATCCCGAGATAAACAAGTTTTAAATGTTTTGGCTACACGGATAAAACTTTTAACGTCACAGGTGTTCACGGCAATGGCGATTAATGTCCAACGCCGGCAAACAATAGGACTAAATGGCGTTGTGCAACTTATAATTGTATTTTTCCAAAGTGTAGTTACAGATTATATCAATGTAAAAATCATTAATAGGATAGTTAATTCATATTACAACGGATAGATTTTAAAAAATAATCAGTTCTCTTTATCATGTTTCTAAAGTGCGCACATGAAACTAAAGCTTTCACACTGAGTATTCTGTGAGTCCGTGGTATCACTTCGGAAAAGCCGGCCCAATTCGTGCTTTTTAGTTCAACACTAGGAAGAATAATTTGTATAATAAACTCGTCATTTGTAACTATAAATGTGCCAGCAAAGGTTGTGTTACTGACCTTTAAGACATATTTTGTTGATGTATCGTCTTTATATGCCAAGTATGTGGGTATATAACGTTGGCAGCCATCCAAAAAGCCTGTCTGTCTAGCGGCACAAATCCAATAAGTTTAGAGGAAATAAAAAAAAAAGGGGGACAGAAATTTATATTAGAATACTTGGTAATTTCTGCTTTGTTTTGCTTTCTGTGACTAGCGGTCTTAATTTAATGTAAATATTTGCACAAATAACGCAAATAGAAGAATGTAATCAGAGTTCCAAATGCCATAATTTTATTGACGTAACCAATTGATATTTTATTTTTTTATTGTTGATATTTGTGACTGACATATGACAACATATGACTTGACCATAGATACAATATTTCTTCGCTCCATAGATTTGACATTTTAGAGGTTAGGGAATTGAGTTTGTTAAAACCTTTTTTTAACTGAGATTTATTATCTAGATATTATGACAATCTATTTTAATAGGAATTGTTTTTTAATAACAATACATCATGTGTTGCTCTAACAGAAAAACGACATTTTAAAATAAAAGTCCTTTCAATAATATTATCTTATTAATTTTATCTATTAACATTTTTAACAAAAATCCGAATCAGCCATGACGTCTGTAGAGTTCACCTGAATTACCAGACAGCTGTACAAATTAGAGAATTATATATTTTTACATCTATATAAGCAACAAAAATTTCAAAATTAATTTTCTTACGTACATTCCATTGGTTATATTTTAAACTGTAAATATTTTCGTCATTATCATAAAATTATCTAAAAATTGGCTTGGTTTATTTAAGCATTGATGTATGTTTCGTGGCATGAAAGAAATTTGACTCTATTTGTGCTCTCTCATTTTCTATACATATATCTTTACAAATTAATCCCTATTAATGTTGGTAACGCCATCAGTGACATCACGCGCGAACAGCTGGACCGATTTCGCTAATTGTTTGTGTTTTATTGTCAGATGGTTCCTATGAAGTAAAATTTAAAAAAATCATATAACAATTGAGAAAACGTATCAACTGCCAGCGTAAATACCTTTTTAAAGATTTTAATGGTCCGTAAATAAGTAGATAAGTAGGTAATTAAATAGGTAATTTCATTGTTAAGACAGCGCAACGTCTCTTGGGTCATTCATATTGATAGAGATGAATAATTTACAATAAATATAAAAAGAAATACAACGGTCTCAATCTGAAAGATTTAATTTCAAAGTAAAACACTAAGGATTTCCGTGGTGAAAATTTACAAAGGCCTTTTATGAAGACAGTTGACAATGATGTGAAAATGTTATTGATTTGTTCAAAGCGCACAACATTACGCGGATAATACTGGAGGTGGGGGCGAGGATAATGGGGGGTGTGGGGGGAGGAAGGCAGCAACTGTTCAACCCTCATTCATAATATCTGCCTAAATTACTACAACACTAGAGTAATATCAACGAACAATATACAAAGAGCGGACA
>DWCF01006320.1:0-12590 GCA_018230265.1 Delias oraia
TTTCGCTAAGTAAGGATATCGTAGGGATGGCCCTACGATATCCTTACTTAACGGTTTTTTTTATGGAAAAATACCGCTTAAGTGGCGTAAAAAGTCAGCAACACAACCAATGCGCGGATTGTGACGCGGTTGTCAATGTGTGGGGGTGTTTTCTTACCATATAGGAGACCCACCTGCTCCGTTATCCACCATAAAAAAGCCTTATTTTGTATCATTATTATTTATTAGAATATATTTTATTTTATTTGGCAATACGTTTATCGGGGTCAATTAGTTTTTCATATAATCTTACTCTATTTCAAATTACGAAATTAATTTAAAAGATTAAAGCCTTTTTTATGAATAAGGATACTTATTTGCGTATTAGATATTATACATCAATATAAGTAACGATTGTCGTTAGTGTAAGGTCATTTGCGCACACGTCTCGGCGGCGGTTTAGGTCAGCGTGGGTCAATGTTATTGTCATGTTGAACTGACGGTGATTTTTTTGTACCATTGTCCTCGCCTATTTAACATAAGGTGGCTCTATTCTTATATTTAACTTGATTTACCACAAATACTATATATATCGCTTTTTTATTGCTATTCATGGTAATATAATAATTTTAAACACTAAGAAAAAAAAACTATTAAAATGTAAACATATTACATTATGCATGGATTATGTACTATAAATTTATAATTTACAAAAATTTTTTAATTGTAGAATACTTATTTTTGTAAAATACATAGTAAAAAGTAACTTACAGACGAAAATGGTTTCTTTAAAAATATTGTTTTTTGTTAGTTTTTTAAGTAAATAAAGAATGTATTAATTGGTTATAAGATCCATTAGATATTCAAACCAAGCAAATAGAGCATTTGGTCTTCAAGTATAACTATTCGGATAGATTTATTAAAAATAAATTAAATATTATTATTACTACAGACTTCTATAATAATAAACACATACAAGATCATGGACATAAAAACCGCGTGTTAAATTATAAATAATTTTGATTCAATTAAAAGATTGATGTTTCATTGTTTTTCCTTGATTGCATAATATATATTGTTAATAATAGAGTAACAAAACTGAAATCCGAATAAGTTTTAATATAAAATATAAATTAAAAAAAGCCTTATGTTCTAGCGGTACACAATATATAGGGGAGTATATATTTTTGGTCTTTGGAAAGGCTTAACAGTGACTGTACGAGTGTCTTAATATTGTACTCATATTGTATTTCGCTAATGAGAGAGGGCCCGTGAAATTATATAACTCAAACTAAAAAGCCGGCAACACAATCAAAGCTCCGATTCTGGCCGTTACCTCCATTGCCTGCTCCGCTATAGTATAAACATTAAAAATGTAGGACCCGAGGCTTTGCCTGTTGGCACGATATGTGTTGACAATTGACGTCGAGAAAGTCTTGATCGTTGTAGCATGTTGATGATGGTGGGAAACGCAGAGAAAAACTGTCTTTTACAATATTACACGCTCTTTATAAATTCATAATAATCGTGATATCTTAGGTAGCATTTGTATATTCGGTTTATATTTCATTTGAAATATGTTTAATTTGGCATGAAAACTCACTGAAATATGATAACAGATGTAACAATACTAATATTTTGCCTTAAAGCTGTTTATTTTATAATTTACAATATTATTTTAAACTCCTTTTTTGAAACTTTAGAAATTTTGACGCTATAACAAATATATCAATTTTTCATAAGCATTATAATGCTTATTATTCATATGAAATAATTATCTGTGCTGATGTTTTTATGGAAACTATTAAGGTAATATAATTTATCTATAAATATATTTTTATATTATAAAGTAATAAATTTTATTACATATCAAAAATAGGGATTGGCGGTAGTAAGGTAAAAATATAATGTCCTATTAGGCCTTCTCTTACCATTTTGGGGAATGAAAAATATATGGTTGATCAAAACTCAGACCTAACTGATACGCCTATATGATTACAGAAATCGATCGATTAAATTCGAAAGAGTTTAACAACAATTACCACCTGAATCATCATCATCATCAGCCCATTCAAGTTCACTGCTGGACATAGGCCTCCCCCTAAGACGCCCACCCGCTGCGATCTTGAGAGATCTGGATCCAGCGGTTGCTGAATAGTATAAATTAATTGTAAAGATTATGGATTTCGCAGGATAAGTCACAAGTTTCAACTAGTCAAGTAATATTCGGAAGTGCACGTCTCTCGCGGTCATGAGAACTGATGCTATCTCACTCGCTCCGGACACGTCACAGATTAAGATGATAATGCGCTCAACGTTCTACATATACAAAATATTAATTTTTTGACATTTACACACAGATTAACACATAATATATTTGAAATAGATAATTTGCGTTATTTTAGTGTTATGTTAATAATTAAATAATTTATGTTATATAAAGAAATTATTATTTTTATAACGAAGCTTGTATGATTAATTTATTTATTGAATTCACTTAAGTGTTAGTATTAAATATATAAGTAAATAAAATTCATTTAACTATCATTTTAGGTATGTAGGTAGGTAGGTGTAGAATCTATCTAGTCTAAACTAAATATTCTGAATGGAATAAAGCAATATAAGGAATTTTCTCTAAGCAATGATAGTGACAAATGATTTGTGTACGCAGCACATTTCAAAATGATAGTAAAATACTTTAAACTACATTTCCGTACTGTGAACCAGAAAAGATAATAATAAAAAAGAGAATTCATGATTCAAAAAACAATGTTTGTATATTTGGAATTTAAACGAATAAGTTAATTTATTTTAAAAAAGGCTAATCTTTTTCTATATGTAAAACGACAATAATAAAATGGCGTTGTGTTCAAAACTGTTATGAATCTACAGTTAACGATAAACTCCTTCTCCTAAAGGGTCGTCGTATTTTCTTTGCAACAGCCTTTATTTTTTAATGACCTCCAATTATACACTGCGCATGGCATCCAATGGATTTTTCTATTGTTTAGGTGTAAAAACAAGGAAATGGTTTAAAATTGATTCGTTTTGATATAAATGTATTAATAATTAGTTAACTTTATTCTATTGTGTAAGCAGGTTAAATTTTAAAAGCTTATACGTACCTATATAAATATTTTTTGATAAAAAGTAGTATTTTATGAAAAAAATATATCTACTCTTTAAAGTCTTTAAGTTAGATTGGTTTGGTATCTTAGCAGGTAGCTAATTTTAGCGTGGCAATAAAATGCTTTAAATAATTGATATACCTACCAACTGGCTTATAGTAAGATTTTGTCTTAATTATAATAAATATGTTATCTCTATTCCGCTGAGTGAATGAGAATATCGGAGGTCCTTGAGACCTGTAAGTGACATAAAAAACCGACGACACAAAAGCGCTGTTTCTAATGCATTTATGCATGGACGGCGGTGATCTCTAGACTCTAACCATAGAGACAAGCCTGCTCCGTTGCGGGCTATTACTTTAATATTTCTATGTTAATAAAAGTGCAATGTACTAAGATTAAGTGTGAATATTTATCGTGAATCCCCTTGTTTCTCTATCTGTACAGGAATGACCATCGCGGCGACCATCGCTGACCCGACGGTCATTTATAAATACGAGCCTGGGAACACAGTGATAGCACATCGCACGTACAGAACGATTAGAATATCAACGTTTTTGCCAGCAATTAGGATACATCGTGCCTTGCTAATGAATTTTATACTGACATGTTCTATGAACTTTTTCTTGGGCTTTCGTTCGTGACTGTTGGACTATTATGCCAAAAGCATCCAACTGTAACTGTAAATTTATACTGGCTAAATAAATTAGGATCAGCAATCACGTGCAGGATTCGTAAAAATAAATCCTAAATTTCAAGCGAAAGTTTTATGAAATAGTAAAACAAAATTACATATTATTATAATACGATTCACTCTTAAATTTAAAAACAAAAAATTATCAACCATACATACAATACATATTTTGAAGAGAGCTGAGGTATTTATGATAAAAAATTTAATTAAAAAAAATTAGTCAAATGATAATCCAAAAAATTGATTTCCGATAGCCAATATATTTGTTAAAATGTCTATTGGTACCTAATACTATGACTTTGTCATGTGAGGCCTAGAATTTAGAGTCGAAAAACATCAGCTTTTTATTTATTAATTATAGTCTAATTTTCCTTTTTAGAGCAATTTGGAATTGGTTTAATTTTTTTCCAAATATAATTTTTATTGCAGGTACCCAAGTCGTACCTATTGTTTGGAAATATCTCTGCAGACTTAATAAGCTTGTTCTCAAAATCTAGTTACATTTTTTTATGAAAACGATGGCACACGAGCAGGAAGTTCACCTAGTATAAGCGGCCTTTCACCCATGGCCACAAAGGCAAAAATAAGATTGACATTGTGATAAATGGTTCAAGGTAAGAGAAATACACCGCATACAGCCTTTCAATGTCTTCTTTCGATCAATTCAAAAAGTGCTAATACTTATTCCGAGGTACAATGGGTGGTGGGCGTCGTTTAGAAATAAAAGTTCTATTTTTGTAGCAGCGGTGTTGAGTTGCATAAATTATTGTTATAAGTTTCGCAATTGTTAGTCACTTGGGCAATCAGATCCATTCATAAATACATAACAATCAATTAACAGAAAATAGGTTATTTATAACAATATAAAATTTTATATATATTCGTTATAGTGAAAACATTTTAAGTAAAATTTGTTTTTTTTATTTATAAATGAGAATATGCCTTTTAGGCAGCGTAAAATGTCTGCAACACAACAAAAAACGTGGATTGTTATGCGGTTGTCTGGTGGGTTTCGCGATCTCTTACAATCAAGGAGAGTTACCTGATTCGTTGTCAGCCATATAATCAAAAACTCAAACTAAGTTTCATATTATTAGTCTTAAAATGTTTTATGGTATAGCGGACAACGGAGCAGGTTGATAAGAACGAGAACACTACCGTCCCTGGGAAACCGCGCCACACCCGCACGGCTACCTTCAAGTTCTTCCAAAGATCGAATAAAATATAAATTAAATTATAAATTTTCGGTTCGGTATTCGAACGCCATACCTCTCGCTTTGAGGTAGGCTTATAAAACTCTTAGCTACGAGGCTCGAAGTAAAATCTATGTATGTTTTGGGTAAATTTAGTCTAGCACTATTATGTTATTAAAATATGGTTAGCCGACGATAACAGAGTTTCACTATGACGGCCCCATCATCAAAGCTGTGAACAGTATGGGCGTACAATAGCGAAATGGTTTACAAGACGTGCGCCCACGCAACGGAATCTATTACTCGATTAACTTGTAAATATAAGATGTACATTGTAATCTTTTGTTTTTAAATTGCAATATCGCCTTTGTTGTCTGAGAGAAAACTAATCAATGCCAATATATGCATTAAAATAATTATAATTCGAAATAAATAATAATTTCATTACAATTATTTGCGAGGCTTGCGATGGGTTGGGATGCCTGTTTCGACCCAAGCGAAGGCAAAATTGGAGTCGGTGGAAATCAGACTTCTTCTTCTCTATTCCTCCTATTAGAGAAGGTTATTGATAGGGGAACTCATAAACAGTTCTAACACTTCCAAATATCCCTCCCAAGGAGGAATGACTAAATGAATTTCCTCGAAAAGACGGCTTATACAAGTAGATTTATGAATTTATCCTATTTTTCTGGTACCTACATTTATTTGGGTGTAAATTAAAAATCAAACAACATAATAATAACATAAAAAACCAATTGAGATATGAGCAAGTGGCACCAATTAATGTTAATAGATACAAATAGAAATCTTTCAGTTTTAAATGTTTAAGCTTAAGCTAAGCCCTAAGCCTTAATCTATTTCAAATTGAAATAATTAACAAAATGTACATCTATTAATTAAAATATCACTATAATAAATCCACGTGACCGTACATTTACCAGTGCAAACTGTAAATGCACTTTGTCCACTTCTGATTTTATCTTACGCAGTTGCTCTTAGAGCGCCACGATCCAATATATTATTACGACTTACTTTCTTTTTTATCTGGCTTGCACATACCAGATTACGTATGAAGCTTTTCATTAGTATTTAGACATAGTAAAAATATTTTTTCAAATAGGACAAATAATGTAAACGTTTTAAAAGCTTAACTAACAGATTTTTACCGAAGTCGCCCATAAACCGGAACAATAAAAATCTCAGACAGTATTAAAAAAAACATGGTATGGCCTACGCCGCCCATGTACAACCACACCACAATACAGGTCGCCTCCAACAGGTATGCATGGAGGTTCTAAGGGGAGGTCTATGTCCAGCAGTGGACGTCCTGCGACTGAAATGATGATGATAAAGAAATACAAGAAAAAAATATTATTTTATAAAAATCCTAGCAAACGTAACGGAGGCTCACATAGGATAAGTGGTCTACCGCCCATGGGGGGTGCATGGACGTTGTCGGACTTTATGGGTTCACTGTTTATAATAGCTAAAGTAAAAATAAGGTAGTAAGCAGTATAAGGTAAATAAATTTATATTTTAATAAAATATAGTTTTCTAGAAAGTAATGCAAACCTAAACAAAAAACAACCTTAAAGGGCATATTTTATGAGTGATAAATTATAAAATTATGTTTTCATAGTTATTTGGTAAATAATAAATATTAAACCTAAATATTTGTACAACATATAATGGGGTCTAATGACGAATAATATTGGGTCTATGGAAAAACATTTAAGGATTATGTCATACAAGGAATTTATTGTACATTGAAATATTTGTGTTATTATTAAATAATAATAAAAAAATATCTTATAGCTTAATTAACAGCCATCTAAATCAAAGCTTGTGAACTGTATACAGGGTGTTAGTTCGAACAATACGTGTTCGAAGCGAGCAATGAATTAATACTATTGCTATCTTCATTGCGGCTAAGATACACGCATTAGCGAGATACAGTCACGAGCAAAATATATATGTATAGAGATGTTATTACCCCGAGACATGAAGTAGTTTTTGCTTGCAAAATCTTTAATATGAAAACGAATCGTTGAATGCGTTGTGAAGCGCACATATAGAGAACAGCAGCATTTATTTTGCTATTTTTTTATAATATCCCTTGGAATACAAAGATGGTTTTTATGTAGAGAAAAACAATACTTTTCTATTATATATAATTGCCATACAAATGATTCGTAATATTACTTAATAAAACGTAAATTTGAACTCTTATATCATAAAATAAAGGCCAAGTGTTAGTGGAGAAGTTTCGAGATTGCCATCATACAATAATTGAGAAATTACCTATAATTTAAGAAGGGTAGGACACATCTATATTAAATTTGGTTTAAGGTAGTTGATATCCTGGATTACCATAAGGCTACTTTGAGAGAGTCTATGGGCGGTGAATAATGTCTTAGGTGAGCTTTCTTCTCGTTTTTCTACCGTTTTATATAAGACATTGGATATTTAAGTTAAATATGAGTGTAACAACTTTTCAAACAAATATTTAATTATTTGTTAAGAAGAAAATTCAAACCCGGTTTTTAGTATTTAATTATAAAAATACCTACTAGTAATAATATATGGATTTATTTTTTTTTAAACAGCTCTATAAATATATTATACTTTCTATGCTATCCGTTATAATATGATTGTCGATGAAATGCGCGTGTAATTTCAAGGTTGTAAATAAAACCTTCAATTATGGCATCTAAAGTGTGGAATGGTGGTTATTCAATTGAACTTAGTACTTTCTACTGTACGGATATCTGATTAAGAATTTTAAAGTGCATAAAGTTTGTAGATAATTTATTAGTCTACAAAATTTAAATGTTATGTAGTTTTATAAATAAACATTACATAGAAATTAGGTTATTATATTATGAATATATTTTTTATTATTAATATATTGAAAGAATATAATTCAAAACATAAATTTGAAAATATATCTGTTTAATATACTGTAATATACCTAGTAATAAGACTTGAAGCCCTTAAAAAAAAAGTATATTTCTTTAAGAGACTGGCCACGTAGCAGAGACCATGGGTGTGCATGGGCTGAAAACCGGTCGATTTTATTTTAAAAAAAAATTAATTAAATATATATATAATATATCAAGATTGAATAGTTGGTTAATTTAAAGTCACTATATTTAGAGAATCCTCATTATTAAGACAAGATGACTTCGTGAAGTCTGGTTTTGCTTTGACATTTCAGTAACCATGGCAACGAATAACAAAGCAGATTTGAGCGCTATATTTCCTGTGAAATAGAATCTGGTTTTGTTAAATAGTTAATTTATTATTTGTTGGATGTTTTACAATAATGCCGATGCAGATCTATTACAGAAAACATAAAATCTTCAACAAAAACGCCGCGTTCCGCTTTGGATTTTGGAAGACCGTTTTTATTTAAATAAAAATTATTATATTAAAAATACAGATTTTAAATATATTGAAAAAAAAATACAATATGAGGCCTATGTCCATCAGTGGACTTGAATAGGCTGATGATGATGATGATGATAATGAGGAAGTAATATTCACACTCAACGAAAATCCCTTTAACTGGTCCTCGGTGCGCGCGCGCACGACTCTTACAAATTGACATTAATAAACACATTTACGTTTGATTTGTAGTCGGGCTGGAGACATGCAACGGTTTAATCCAATTTACTTCACACTAGCCGTTGGTTAGCGTCGATTTTCTCAAACCGTTCAGCATAAGGCTTTATAGGAAGGCTAAATTATGTACGCCTCGTCCTATTAAACTAATACTGAAAGACATGTGAGAATAGAAATCTTAATACACGCCATAGATTATAAATGAAGAGAGAAAGTACTGGGAATAGGCTGAAGGGAGATAACATGGTTTTATTTTTTTAATGACAATAGTGGAGGCATTTTAAGGCCCTCCGATGTCCTCACTCACTAATCGAAACACAGTAGAAGCTCCGTTTCAAGTACAACTACCATTTCACGCTGAGTATTCTGTAAGAATGTGGTACCGGACAAGCCGGTCTAATTAATACGTCTGAATATGCTGCAGCATGGCTTTCCCAAAGGTGCGACAGTATTAAGACACTCGACCGGCCACTGTTAAGCCCTTCCAGGACCGAATAAATTATAATGGTAGACTTATAAAACCATTTAGCTACGAGGCTACAGTAAAAATGTTAGTACTGTATATTCCGAATGACCTTTCCACATCTAAGTCCAATTATTCGTAACGGTATTCACCGGGACAAGACAAAGGGCATTAGCGAGTCACAATTAACAATGAACGAGGAAGATGCACAATAACTGTCCAGTCCATAACTCGACTTTCCCAACTTCTTGCCGTGTATTGTGTTCGCTTTTCCTCGTGAAAAACTTATGAGGCCGATCGGTCGAGCGATGCGTGGGAGAAATTATTAAACTCTTGTTAAATTTGATCGCTTGTTAAAGATACAATTATTATTTTTGTTTATATAAAAGAAACAAACCTGTACTTACTAAGAAATTAGTTACACTTTATAGAGGTTATACTGAATTTAATTATTATTAAATAATACGTTATGTGTAGGTAAATCCGTTGAGAGCCATGTTGAAGCATAGGTATGCTGACGCACTAATTGAGCCGGCTCAGCCGAAGTGATACGGTACTTGTACTGTGTTTCACAGAGTGAGTGACGATAACGGAGGCCATTAAAAAAGGCCTTAAGTGGCGTAAAATGCCGGCAAGACTATCAAGGCGCGGACTGTGGCACGGTTGTCCATAGGCGGCGGAGTTCTTTTACTATATAGGAAACCCATCTGCTCCGTTGTCCGCTATACCATAAAAAATGTGTTTGTATAGATTATACTTACCAATTTGCCGTTCATAATTATTAAATAAATTATTATCGGGTAATTAAACTTAATTCCTAACAAAACATAGATAGATAGATAAAATCATTCTTTTCCAAATACAGGCATCCTGAACAGCTCAAACTATGCCATTGTCATTTTTATATACTCCTAGGATTTAATTATGTTTTTATTTATACATAAAAAATTTCCGTATTTTAATTTTTTATTGGTGTTTTGGTAAATTTTAAATAAATTAATAAATTGTAGTATCTGTTACTTCAGGTTTAGTTATCTGTTACTATGTATATCACCATTTTCCTATTAATTTCTAAAAGAATATTTGGTTCTTGCTTTTTTCGAAGATCTGTTTGACATTCGACAAATGCCTTTTCTTTTATTGATATCTATTTTGAGCGACTGTGTTCCACATCACTCCTTTTAAATAAATTAATCATCAATTAAATGGCCGTTTAAATTAAGCAGTGGAGCCGTGCGTTCATATCGCATGTAAGTTACGCGCACAATTATAATCGACGTACGCTCTTTCAACCGAAAAAAAGCATCTCTCCATTGTTAAATTTTCTCACATTTCGCCTTATACAGTTGCACACCGCTTCCTTTTATTAGTAAAAACAATTAATTGCGTGCGTCGGCTTCGTTTCTTCTGCGGAAGGCATGAGTTATGTGACTAGATGGCCTATGAGATGATTTCTTGTATACTACATACATATTAGGTAAACTGTTCTTATGGCTCTGTATAACTTCAGTTAAAGAGGGACCTTTAGCGCCGTAAAACTTTTTTCAACACATTCTTGATGTTGTAAGATTTAACTTAGTAATTGAGAGAAACGGATGAGAGTCCTAAAGAGACTCGTTGCCATAATTGTGACCTGGTGGATATTGGGTTCAATCCCCGGTCTAAAATCTATTATTGGTAAATTATATTCGGTCTTCCCAACAGTCCCGTTGGCCGGGTGTCTTAATACTGAAAATGCCATGCTGAAGCATATGCTGACGCAATTATTGGGTCGGTTTGTTAAGAAACTCACAGAATAAAAGCGAATAATAGTAGCTATTTGTACTAAGTATTGCTACGCGACTGAGGATACCGGAGGCCTATCAAGTTATATAACATAATTTATGTTATAAAAGTATACAGTAGGAAAGTGTATATTGAATTTTTTGTATAACATCAACTCTATGATACAAGGCAAAGTTTGTTTATATGCAAATGTAGTCCGAATCGATTTAAACATGGATATTTCCCCATCCGACGGTCGGCCACAACTTTCAACTAATACCACGCGAGTCGTGCGAAGCATATTCACATGAGAAAGAAGCACTGCATACGAGAAACTATCAGTCAAACCACTACTTAAACATCTGCATAAGTCACGTTTCACGACTACGAAGAGAACAGTTTAATAATGTCCGCAGCGGTGACCTCCCGACCTCAGTGAAATACGGCCGATCGGACTTAGGCCATATTTTCCATGCATCGTGTCTTCCATGGTGGAAATAGAGTCCATCTGGGGGCATCGGTGCCTCAAATGCGCTTTTACTGCCCATTCGAAAGATCTTATATCGCGATAGCGGTGATTTTGCAATTTAACACCTAAGATTGCGGGTTACGGTCGGTTTTTGGACCACGTTCGCGTAATGAAAGGTGGGTGTAAATTTGTTGGGTGGATAATGTCATGGGAAGCGCTGAACGCGGCCAGGTCGAGCTCGATTTTGCGAAATCGGGATCGCTTTCGTCGCAGCTCATTAAAATGCTTTCTGTCAATGACCATCCATTATTAACGGAATGTTGACTTTTATCCAATCATTCGGGTGTAACATTTCAACATTTTGTTTCGTATGACCGAACAATTAATTTAATATTTATTTACTCCAAACTTGAATTTAATAATCCAAATAATATATTTCTTCTCTTAAACCACTGGAGGCAAACGAACGCAGGCTTACTTAGAGCGAGTGGTCCTCCGCCCATGGAAACCCCCAGCGCTTGCAGTGCCGCGGATGCGTTGCCAGCCTTTAAAATATATGTTTTAATTAAAATTTAATATATTTGTATACGCCCCAGGCTCACAAAATACTTTTACCTGCTCTATTTCGCTGAGTGAGTTTCGCCCAGTCACTGTTAAGCAGTCTTCTCCCGGCTACAGTCCACGCATTGGCTGTGTTGCCGGCCTTTTAAGCATGCTGGCATTTAAAGGGCTTCCGATATCCTCACTCACTCAGCGAAACAAAATAGCAATATCGATTCAAGTACAGCTATCGTTTTACGCTGAGTATTCTGTGAGCCCTTCGTATCTCTTCGGGCGAGCATATTAGTGCGCGTAACAAAATATTTTTTTTCAAACGAAATAGATATTCCTACTAGCACTTTACTCCTAGTCTAAGAAATGTATTAACTCAGTGGGGCACTGAAACTCATCGTATTGTCAACCTATTGTCGTTACTATAAACACATCCCCTAGTCATTTGTATCCGATATCCCTTATTCTAACTTCAATAACGTCATACAAGGCTGCTCTACATTTTCATTACTTATCAAGAGCGTTAATATAGGCAAAAATATCTTAAACATTTTTCAAGTTATATAGCAGACAATGTGTTGTGTCGACGCGTCAAATCCGCGCTTTCTTCTTATTTTTTGGCTCTTTAATAACTTTGCTAATGTCAATATCATCATCATCATCATCAGCCTATTCAAGTCCACTGCTGGACATAGGCCTTCTCCAAAATGGGAGGTTATTATGC
>DWCF01006321.1:0-10874 GCA_018230265.1 Delias oraia
GATTCCAGTGTCAAGCACTGGAATGACACCATCATACCTGTTGGAGTATGTATGTAGCCTTATCTCACACTCCTGTCATGTCAGTGCCCAGACACTGGCATCCAGTCTTTTCGTCATCAAAAAAATTGTAAAGTGTTTACCAAATTAGCTGGATTCCAGTTTCACGCACTGACCATTTGCTGTTTTTACTCATAACTACCTTGTCTGGACGAATACGAAAACAAGTAGCTAATTATCGCATAAAAAAAAGAAGATGTAGAATATCTTCTTTTTTATGATTAAAGATACATTAAATCTTGATTGTGTATTTCCTCTGCTATAAGCAATAATTTTTCGCTCTCATCAAAGAGACTTTTTGCGCTAGCTGCTAATTTCTCACTAATTTGTGGTAGACATTGTCATAATATACTCCTTAAATTTTTAAAATATATTTATGTTAGTATACAAGTATCAATATTACATTAATATAATTACTTTTTAGGCATGAGTGACAAGCTGAAGTGGTTTTTGGTTGCCCACAAAACATATTAGATCCTTATTTCATATTCTTTAAAATATTTTTTTTCTTATACTTTCTTTATAAAAACCATGGGCGCCCATTGATTTTTATTGGCTAAAGTAAAGATCAAGTATCTGGAATTCTGGACATAAAATCCTCCTGTATAAAAAAGAGTTAGAAAAAAAATGCAGTGCACATACGACAGATATACACTGAAGAATACATTTTTTAATAAGTTTGATTAAAAAGTCTGCAGACTAAAGATAGATTTTGAGCTCTTAAAATATCTCTATTTGTAATTATAATGAGATTGAAAATATGCGGAAGTAATTTTTATACGTTAGCTATCTATAACGGCTCACCCAACCCACTTGCAATCTGGATCCCAGACTGGGATGGCAAGAAAAGGCTACTCGGATAGGAAGTACTGGAATGACACCATCTAAAAATTGAAGCTTGGTCATATGAAAAAGTTAAAGGAAATCTTCAATCACATTTAAACAGCGCTTCAGCAAACTCTTTGCCAGTAAATTCCCTCAGGTCTTCTATACTTTCACCAATTCCTATAGCGTGTAATTTCACCTTATAAGCTTCTGCAAGCCCAATCACTACTCCACCTTTGGCAGTACCATCTAGCTTTGTTACAATTAACCCGGTAACACCAACCATTTTACTAAACGCCTCTAATTGGCTATAAGCATTTTGGCCAGTAGTTGCATCAAGAACTAAAATAACATCATGAGGAGCAGTATCATCCAATTTCTTTATCGTTCTATGTATTTTTGACAGCTCTTGCATGAGATTTACATTGTTTTGTAGCCTTCCTGCTGTATCAATCAAAACAACATCAACGCTCTCTTTTATCGCTTGATTTACAGCTCTATATGCCACACTTGCAGAATCGCTACCGTGCTCTCCAGTAACAATAGAGCAATCAGAACGTTCTGCCCAAATATTTAATTGCTCACTCGCAGCAGCTCTGAATGTGTCGCACGCAACAAGCATAACGGATTTTCCTTTTTCCTTATATTTATGGGCAAGTTTACCTATAGTTGTAGTTTTTCCATTACCATTCACTCCGCATACCATTATTATGTGTGGTTTTTTATTCAAAATGAGCGGCTGCACAACAGGGTTTAATATTGTTTTTATTTCGCTCATTAACTGCTGTGTGATAATGTTATGTTCAACTTCTGATTCAAATTTGATACTTGCGAGCTTATCAATAAGCAATCTAGAAGTTTTATGACCTATATCCATGCTAATCAGCAGCTCTTCCAGATCATCTAAAAGCGACTGATCTAATTTTTTTTTGCCAGAAAAAATATTTTTTACTCCACCACTAAAACGGGAGGAGGTTTTTAATAGTCCTTGATAAAGATTACTGAATAAACTCAAGAAATACTCCTTCTAAAATTACCATATAAAGAATGACATGCACTATATGTATTTGTAAAGTAAATACACTCGTAACCTATATATTTTATGAGTAAAATGTACCGCTTGCTAGTGTATTTTACTTTAGTTTTTAACCTAAATATGTTATAATGTAAGTAATGGTTTACGGGTAATCTATGAGTTATAATGAGAAAATTTTAGATCATTACGAAAATCCAAGGAATGTTGGTTCTCTGGATAAAAATGATCCAAATGTTGGTACTGGTTTAGTTGGTGCACCATCATGCGGAGATGTAATGAAACTGCAAATAAAGGTCAACGATAAAGGTGTTATTGAAGACGCAAAATTTAAAACTTTTGGTTGTGGTTCTGCTATAGCTTCAAGTTCTTTGCTTACAGAAATGATCAAAGGAAAAACTATTGAGAATGTAACAAAGATAAAGAATACTCAAATAGTGGAAGAATTGTCTTTGCCGCCAGTAAAGATACACTGTTCAGTACTTGCTGAGGATGCTATAAAAGCTGCTATTCATGATTATCAAAATAAACAAAAACATTGAGGAATATGAGTGAATTTCAAGGAGTAAATTCTGTTAAAAAACCTATCACTCTAACTGCAAATGCAGTAGAGAGGGTAAGGTTTTTATTGGACAAAAAGAAGCATGCTAACCTTGAAGAAGCAATAGGAATAAGAGTTCTAATTAAGCAAAAAGGATGCTCTGGTTTAAAATATGATATTGAATATGCATATGATGTTCGTCCTTTGGAGTCGGTAATTGAAGAAAGCTGCAGTGATGATCAAAAAGTCAAGGTGCTGATCGATCCAAAATCTATCATGTTTATCCTTGGCTCTGAAATGGATTATGTAGAGGAAAAATTCTCATCAGGTTTTATTTTCAAAAATCCTAATGAGAAAGGAAAATGTGGTTGTGGAGAGAGTTTTCATGTCTAGCAACCATTTCACATTATTTGGAATTGAACCGGCTTTTAACATCAGCTTTGATGAGCTGGAGAAAAAATATATTGAGCTAAGCAAAACTGATATAAATGAAAGAGAGTCCAAAAATATGGAAAATATCAACAAAGCTTATCAGGTACTGAAGTCACCGCTAAAGCGTGCCGAACATTTGTTGGATCTTTTTGACGTACAAAGCAAAAAAGAGCATCTTGATCCTGAAATATTAAATGAATCAATGGAAATAAGAGAATACTTTCTAGACTGCGATGATTTACAATTTGCAAGTAGGATGATTGATGAAAAGGTAAAAGATTGTACTAAAAACCTAATTAATGCTTTTGCTACAAAAAATTTTGATGAAGCTTCTACGCAAGTTTTTAGATTGAGATATTTATATAAGTCATTTGAGGAGATAAAGGAAAATGCGGCCAGTTCAAATTTCTGAACCAAGTTCAAATGAGGTAGTTTTTGGTATAGATCTTGGAACTACTAACTCTTTAATTGCCATGGTAAATAAAGCTGGCAATGTAGAAATATTTAAAGATGAGCAAGGTCGTGAACTATTACCTTCTGTCATTTCATATGAAAAGGATGTACTAAAAGTAGGCTACGATGTTGGCGAAAACGCTATCTGCTCTATAAAACGCTTAATGGGTAAAAGTGTTAAAGACTTGCATAAAGAAGGTATCAATTGTGAAATAGATAACGAAAGTGAAAAAGTTATTAGGGTAAAATGCTCAGAAGAAAAGTATCTCACTCCTATTGAGATCTCTGCTGAGATACTAAAAACTCTATGCAAGAGGGTAAAAAAATTCACAGGGATGAAAGTTAACAAAGCAGTGATTACTGTACCAGCTTATTTTGATGATTCAGCACGTAACGCAACCAAATATGCAGCAAAATTAGCTGGCATAGATGTTCTTCGCCTCATTAATGAACCAACCGCTGCAGCACTTTCTTACTCCATTGAAAAGAACAATAACAGTGGCATATATGCAGTTTATGACCTCGGTGGTGGAACATTTGACATTTCAATATTAAAATTACATCAAGGAGTGTTTCAAGTTCTTGCAGTTGGTGGTGATACTAAACTTGGTGGTGATGATTTTGATCATCTACTTAGTTTAATCGTGCTTGAAAAGTATAGAGAACAGGTAGGTTTAAATAAAAAATGCTCTAGTGTCATCCCAGTGCTCCGACACTGGGATCCAGAAAGTTTGATTGCAAGTGAACACACCAGAAAGTTATATAATAAGAACTGGATTCCAGTGTCAAGCACTGGAATGACACCATCTGATACAACTACCTACAAATTACAACATTCATACACTAAAACTGGTATCTGCAATATACGTGCTATAAAAGAGTACCTAAGTGAAGATACCTCTGGCACTTTTGAATTCAGCATCAATGGTGAATTATTTAAGTGCAAAATTACCAAAGAAGAATTCGAGCAAGCAATCAGTCCTTTGGTTAATAAGACTATAAATATAGTTACTCGTACTATAAGCAACATAGATCTTAAAATCGATGATATAAAAGGGGTAATTTTAGTTGGTGGCGCAACTAGAGTGCCATTAGTGCAAAATTCACTAATCAAGCTCTTTGGCAATAAAGTGCTGAATGATGTGGATCCGGACAAAGCAGTTGCCAATGGGGCAGCTTTGCAGGCTCATTATTTAACTTCAAACTCAAAAGATAGGAATATTCTCCTTGATGTGCTGCCTTTATCACTTGGCATAGAAACTATGGGGGGAATAGTTGAAAAAATTATACCAAGAAATACACCACTACCAGTTTCAGAAATAAAAGAGTTTACAACTTACGCTAACGGGCAAACAGCAATGAAAATTCACGTTTGTCAAGGAGAACGTGAAATGATAAAAGATAATAAATCTCTAGCACGATTTGAACTCAAAGGTATACCACAATTGCCTGCAGGTTCTGCAAAAGTTGAAATAGGATTTACAGTTAGCATTGATGGAATATTGACTGTCACTGCAAGAGAAAAAACTACTGGAGTCGAACAGACAGTTGAAATAAATTCAAGCTCTGGCTTAAGTGAAGAAGATATTCAAGATATGGTCAATCAGTCAGTAAGTAACTTTGATGAAGACATGAAGGCTCGTTCCCTTGCAGAGGCTAAAATTAACGGTAACAAGCTCATACATCTAGTTGAAAATGTTTCCATTGAGCAAAAGTTAAAAATTTTACTACAGAACGCAAAAGACGCTTTACAGGAAGATGACTTAGACAACATTAATAATGCTATCTCTGAGTTAGAAAACTCTGCTTTAGAGTTATGCGAATCAGAAGACAGATAGAGTTCATAAAACTTTGTGAAGTACCCTGTCAAATCTCAGAGCAATAGGTAACCTAAAATCAAACGGTAACCAATCAACTTTGCCTAATTTAAACGATAAACCAACCATGCTTACGCGCCCAACTATATTTTCAGTTGGTATTAACCCAATTTCAGAAAACCTGCTATCAAAAGAATTATTTCTATTGTCTCCCATAACAAAAAATTGATCATCAGGCACATAATAAACTGGAGTATTGTATGATAACTTGTTAGAAAGATTATCTATTAGAATTTCATGCTCCTTGCCGCTCGGGAGTGTTTCGATGTATCTTGCTATATTACGCTTTGACTCATAATCAAAAAAATTTTCAATTTGTCTTCGCTTTACTTTCTGATCATTTAAATATAACTCCCCCTCTATCATTTGCACTTTATCGCCCGGTATTCCTATTACCCGCTTAACAAATCTAATGCTGTCATTTCTTGTAGGCTTGAAAACTATTATATCACCACGCTCCGGAGGGGTATAAAAGATTCTACCGCTAAAGATGTTTGGAGAAAATGGAAAAGAGTGTTTACTATAACCATATGAATATTTACTAGTAAAAATATAATCTCCCTCAAGTAGAGTGCTTTTCATTGAACCAGAAGGAATATGAAATGGCTCAAATAAAAAACTACGTATTGATAGCGCAATTAGTAGCAAAAAAAACAGTGAAGATAAAAACTTTCTCGTTCTTGCTATCCGGTTCTCTCTCAATTCTTTCAATTTTATTTTCTTTATAAATTTAAGCTTATCATAACACATAAAAGTGGTAATGTGAAATTTTACTCATGGGTGTTATTGCTCTTTTCGAAAGTCGAAATAAGCCCTTAAGTAATTGACAGTGATTGATAACCAATAGAAATCATTTGCTATGCAATATTGTATAAATCACAATGCTAGTTTTACTGAAAATTATACTATTTTAGATATAATTATAATATTTAAACTTAAGGTATAGGGATGAACCCTACAATTAGAAAGGTTTTTTGTATTCTACTTATAGTATTATTTATTTCTTTTTCTCATGTTGGAAGTGCTGCTAACTCTAATGACGATACAACTGCTCAAGTAATATGTAATATTATTGGCTACGTTTGGGGAATAGGTGGACCGCTTATGACCGTAGTGATAATAGGAGCAGCTTTACTTGCAATATTTGGTAGAATGCCGTGGCCTGCTCTTTTCGCCCTCGGTGTATTTTGCGCTGTGTTTTTTGGCGCTAAAACTATTGTCATAAAAGTAATGGGTGGTATAAACTCTACAAATGCCTCTTTTATGGAAGAATGTGGAACGGGAGATAAAAAAAAGAGTCAATAGGACTATTTCTTTCTAAAGCAGACTTGGTGCACAGCTTCAACTATATTTTCCACTTGTGGTAATGCTTTCTTTTCTAGGTTTGCAGCATAAGGTAAGGGGACATCCTTGCCGGTTACCCGTACAACCGGAGCGTCAAGGTAGTCAAATCCTTGTTCCATAACCATGGCTGAGAGTTCTGCTCCTATTCCTGCAAATGGCCAACCCTCTTCTATGCTTACTAATCTATTGGTCTTCTTAATAGAGTTAATAACTGTTTCAGTGTCAAGTGGTCTTAAGGTTCTGAGGTCGATAACTTCAGCTTCTATTCCTTCACTAGAGAGTAAATCTGCTGCATTTAACGCATCCATTAGTTTCAATGAAAAAGCAGTGATAGTTACATCCTTTCCTTCCCGTATAACAGCAGCTTTGCCTATCTCAAGTAGATAATCTTTATTTGATAGCTCAGAATCAGGAATCTCATGTTCATGCCCATAAGCGATCTCGTTTTCTAGAAATATTACTGGATTAGGATCACGAATTGCAGCTTTAAGCAGACCTCTGCAATCAGAGGCAAAGTAAGGTGCTATTACTTTCAAACCTGGAACATGCGAATACCAAGATGCAAAGCACTGAGAATGTTGTGCGGCAACTCTTGCTGCAGCTCCATTTGGTCCACGAAACACTATAGGGCATCCAAGTTGTCCACCTGACATATAATTTGTTTTTGTTGCGGAATTCACAATTTGGTCAATAGCTTGCATAGAAAAATTAAAAGTCATAAACTCAACAATAGGTTTGAGCCCAGCAAACGCTGCTCCAACAGCAAGACCAGCAAATCCATGTTCGGTAATAGGTGTATCAACTACCCTATTTTCTCCGAACTCTTTCAGTAATCCTTTTGTTACTTTATAAGCACCATCATACTCTGCAACTTCTTCACCCATGATAAATACATCAGGGTCATTTTGCATTTCTTCTCTGATTGCCGTGCATAACGCTTCTCTTACACTTAAGCTTGCCATTTGTAAATCTGTAAATTTCAACTGAAATAACTATATCAAAATTACCAGGAAGCGCACAAGTTAAGTTTTACAAGCATCATGTTGCATTGAGCATTGAATACTTACTTCTTTTAATTCAGTAGGTTGCGGTGATAGTGCGTATGTAACTCCACCGACTATCAATGAAGACATCACAGAAGTTGCAATCATCAATAGAATTGGTAATTGGAAGGCTACACTAAAGGCAACACCTACTGTCAACATGATTGCAAAGTTTACAGAAGCAATTTTTAAGAAAGACAGTTGTGCTTTTTCTGTTTTTTCTAGTAATACTTTATTTGCTTTGGTTTTGCTTAATTCACTATTAAGTGTTGTATTTTTACTTTTTAGATCTTGTATTTGTTGTTTTAGTGATTGATTCTCTTCACTGAGTTTATCAAGTACTTCTAACCTATTCTCATGTCCAGCTAAGTCACTCTTTAATTTTTCTAGTTCTTTCTCAACATGTTTTAATTCTTTACCTGGCTTTTCTAACTTCCGAATTTGTCTATCTTGCAACTGAATTTGAGGTTGCAGACTTTCTAAAATTTGGTCATTAACTTCATTAGCTGCTCCATCGTTATTTATTTCAGAGCAGAAAGAAGTATCAAATGTAGCCTCAGACTCTAGACCGCTGTCGTCACTACTAACACTTTCACCAGTAATAGAATGAGAAGCGATTTGCTCACTCTGAATATTATCATTATTCCCTTTCCTTCTTTCATTCCACATTTGTATTTCCACTGCTATTGATTTTTCTCTATCATTTCCTAATTTAGTAATTCCATTCACAAATGAACTGACTCGAGTTATATTATCATTCTGAGATGAGTGGTCACAACTTCCTTCTCCAACTTGGATGTGAAAGCCTTTTATCTTCTTTCGCGAATGATTTTCTTCTGCCTCCTCTAACATTTGTACTATCGCTTCCTTATTTTCTGTATTACCTACCACCTCCCTTGGAGTCTTATTTTTACTTTTTAATGAAGGATTCACTCGATCATCACTTAGTAGTTGTTTTACCATGCTTTCATGTCCACAAGAAGCAGCAATATGCAAAGCAGTTATTCCATCATTTCTAGATCCATCTTTTACTCGAGCGCTAACACTTGCTTTCTTTTTCATTAGAAATTCCGCTATCAAAAGATTGTTGCATGCTGTAGCAAGATGTAACAACGTCCAATCTTCTGCAGCTTCTTCTGAAATTTTTATACTAAATTGATGTTCTTTACTAAAATTTTTACTAAACTTGTTGTACTCTCCTGCATCTTTTCCTTTTAACTCATTCTTTATTTTTTCAAGTAAATTATCTTCATCCAAATCGCTACTTTCACTTACCTCATTTATTATTTCAAAAAACTTCTCCTTCTCTATTGCCATAACCTTTCCCTCTAAATTTATTTTTATCTCTGCATAATCTCACAAAAAAGTTAAATTTATCAAAATTCTATATTTTATATAAAATAAAATTTCCTGTTTCCAAAAATTGGTAAGCATGTTTTTGATGAGATTGTAGAAAACATACTTTTATGACACCATTTATTGTACGAACTAACTTGGCGAAAACAGATGTTTATATAGTTGTGTGGCAAAATGTTTTGCACTAGTTGTGCTATCTCGTTTTCCGTAATAGTTGAAAAAATTAGTAGAAAGTTGTTGTAAGTTTATGTATTTTGAGGCTGTAATGGTCAAAGGTACATGAAGTATGATCAGAGTTAAAGGTGCAAGAGAGCATAATTTGCAGGGTATTGATGTCAATATACCAAAAAATAAGTTAGTTGTTATAACTGGACTAAGTGGTTCTGGTAAGTCTAGCCTCGCATTCGATACGATTTATGCAGAAGGCCAACGCCGATACGTCGAAAGTCTATCGGCTTATGCACGTCAATTTCTTAATATTCAAGATAAACCAGATGTTGAGTCAATCACAGGCCTCTCTCCTGCAATATCAATTAATCAAAAGTCGATCTCAAAAAATCCAAGATCAACTGTTGGAACCGTTACTGAAATTTACGATTATGTACGTTTGATATATGCACGAGTAGGAATACCTTATTCGCCTGTAACTGGGTTGCCAATAACGAAACAGGCTGTATCTCAAATCGTAGATACTATTATAGCATTACCTTTAGAAACTAAAATATATATACTTGCTCCTATTGTGCGTGGCAGAAAAGGAGAGCACTTCAAAGAGATATTGGAAATTAAAAAGCAGGGTTACGTGAGACTAAAAATAGATGGTGAAACATACAATATAGATGACTTGCCTAAACTCGATAAAAACAAGAAACATGATATTTTTGTTATTGCAGATAGAATCTCCATATCAGATGATATAGGAAATCGACTACCAAGCAGTGTAGAATCAGCATTGAGTCTGGGCCATGGCTTAATGTATGCAGAAATAGTGAACTTACCTGATAACCACAATTCCGAGTATAAAAATGGTCAAACTTTAACTTTCTCAGAGAATTTTGCATGTCCTGAGTCTGGCTTTACTCTTGAAGAAATAGAGCCAAGATTGTTTTCTTTTAACAGCCCCTACGGTGCATGCAGTTCATGCAATGGGCTCGGTAAAAAACTAAGTGTTGATGCAAAGCTAATAGTGCCAGATGAAACGCTCTCGATATCTGAAGGTGCTTTAAAGCCAATTGGATCAATATTCCGTCAAGTGCATACAAACTATGGATTGCTAAAAAATGCAATTCTATCACTGGCTGAAAATTGCAAATTTAGCCTTGATGTTCCGTGGAAGAATATAGACCAAAAAGTGAAGGATTTAATACTTTTTGGCTCTAGAGAAATGAAATTTCAAGGTTTGGTCAGTATCCTAGAACGCCAGATGGATTACGATGCATCACTTATTGATAGGTATTGTTCTGTTACTGACTGCAAAGAATGTGCTGGCTATAGATTGAGAAAAGAAGCACTTACAGTGAAAATTGATGAAAAACATATAGGTGAAATATCAAGGCTCAGCATCGATGAATCCCTTAAGTGGTTTGGAAATTTATCAGATAAACTTACAGAACAACAAAGGCAAATTTCAAATAAAATATTAAACGAAATAATCAAAAGGCTGACATTTTTAAAGAATGTAGGGCTAAATTACCTTACACTTGACCGTGAATCTAGCACTCTCTCTGGTGGTGAAAGCCAGAGGATCAGGCTTGCTTCGCAAATTGGTTCTGGTTTAACAGGAGTGCTATACGTGCTTGACGAACCCTCAATTGGCCTTCATCAATGTGATAATGATCGATTAATTGCCACACTTAAAAATCTGAGAGACATGGGTAATACTGTGCTTGTTGGTGAACATGATGAAGACACAC